>NJDD01000924.1:539241-556407 GCA_002245505.1 Calephelis nemesis
TCTTCGGTTAGTCGTGGGTGCCCTATTAGTGCTTCTGCCTACCTCTTCGGGTATATGGGCGCAAAAGATACTTTTTTATAAAATGCGTTATTTTGATATGGGTACAATAAATATTTTAAAATAAAAAGGTTAAACAAATCTGCATTTCTTACTTTGAACAAAGAAACATCATTAACATAAAATATCATTGATATTGGAAGGCAAACCAGCAGACGGATTTCCTGATGTTAAAAAATTCACGACTCCTAGAGACACCATAGGTGGTAATGGTGCGTTGCCAACCTGAGGCCGGGATGTTAGGCCTCGAGCAAAGGTAAGTTTACCGGCTACCTTACCCTCCAAACCGGAACACGTCATGAATAGGTAAGGTGGTGGTACCAATCCGGGTGAGTCGCTGCGAAACTCTCCTACCTAATAGGATATCACGGTGTTAGTGACAGTAAGTTAATGCTCGCCTTTGTTTAAAGTACCTAAAATAACATATACGATTCCAATTTTCAATACGCATGATGTCGAGATTCAAGAGTAGCCCTACAGTTCTTTGAGAGGAGCGTAACCTCCAATAGCAGTCTATAGCTTTACGGGTAGTACATAAGCTTTCAATGTTCTAAATACGAATAGGTGTGCCGTTCCCGGATTGGTTTATTTGGTTACGATCAGCGATATCGGTTACACGCATGCGCTGTTTGAAAATGTGAAAATGATACAGGCCGGCCATTTCTACATTAATAAAAATATTGTTACTGCCAAAGTACAGGAAATAATTGAGTTAACGTAGGGATTGATAAGGTATTATGTAATCAATAAGATATTAACGAATAAATAAATATCTTTGGATAAGTTGCACAAGTTGATCTAAATGCATACGTACTTCAACCCTTCAAAACCAAAACAAGAATGTATTATTTGATCACCTCTGTGGTCTAGCGGTCCAAGTGTTGGACTTGACTGCATTAGGTCCCGGGTTCGAATCTCGGGTCGGGTAACAAAAAGAAAATGATGTATTTCAACCTTTCTAATAAAAAATAAAATTGATTGGGATTAAATATGTGCCCGGTTGGCGATAGGCTTGCCACCTATCACATTGTGGGACTTAGTGTCTTCGGCTAGTGCACTGGTTGTGCCACTGCCTACCGGGGATATGGGCGTGAAGATACTTTTACTTTTTTTAAGAATGTATTGAGCACTGCTATGACCCACAAAAGATTACCTGGTAAAAAGCCAAACCATGATGTTTAAAGGCTAAATATGGGCCTGGACTACATTTTTGTCATAAATTAAGTAACATTATGTTATTGATAAAAAAACGGGTGAAGTCAAAGTAAAAGCTAGTAATTATATACATTATCCAGACAAAGCCAAGTCGGCAGATGTAAGTTAAAAATAATTGCAATTATTTACAAGACCCAGTGGCTGACCTTCACATTCATATAAATTATTCCCACTTCTGCATAGCTAGGATGCGCACATAAAGAAGCTTTTACGTCTATTCATGTCGCATATTATCAAAGATGATAAAAAGCTAGCAACAAATAGAAATTTGTGATTGGCCCCTGAATCAAATCCATGAAGTGTTAGTGGTCGTCGTTGTCGTGTTCCGGAAGGTAAGCAATAGACCTAAAATGTCGTTACGATTAAGATAAATTAAGATAGTTACACTGTATGAGGTACCTATGAATTGGCTATATAAAAAATAATTAGAACTATTCTAGGACGAGAAAGTACGGGTTGTAGAAGTAAAAATGGCAGATAAAATTTATCTTCGTTCCTACTAAACTGTCTGTCCTAAAAAATTGCAGAAAGGAATGAGAGAAATAAGATAATAACACTAAAATTGAAAATGTTCAATAAACCCTCTCTTAAAACCTACCATATAACCTGTTTTATGTAGCTAATGACCATCTCGATCATGTCAGCTTCCCAACAAAAAAAAACTGCATCTAAATTGATCCACTGCTGTTGATGCTTCAGACACACACATTTTATGAAAAAAAAAAATACAATGAAAACCGAACGTGATTGGCCGTGGCTTGATAAGTTACTCTAGTTCCTGTGTCGATGCGCGCATGCTAGCCCTGCTTTCGATGCTTACTTAAAACTACATTAAAGGCATAAAAACTTCTTGGTAAGGTAACATCTACATTTCTTAATTTATATAACTACATCACTGGAACCTGGTGCTTTTCTGAGCTCGAAAGCATAACTGTTTTTGAGCGGAACATGAAACAGGTTAAATTGAAAAAAAAATGTTCTGTGCTCAAAAAACCTCTTTAATGGCGGGTTTCACCGTCAACTATTAGAAAAAGTTAGCTACTGTAGGTTTTATTATTATTAGGAACTAGCCGACCCAGCGAACGTTTTTCCTGCAATTTTTCCTTTTTTTTCATAAGGGCCTTTTCCTGACTATAAGTAACACACTAAAAAAATAATTAGCAAAATCAGTCCAAATCATGACCACGCAAAATGGGGTTTTATATTTATACATCTGTATTATGCATAGATATAAAACCCCATTTTCTTATACTTAGTCTATACTAACTGTTCCAGCGAACTTTGTTTTACCCATTTAGTTGGTATTGGAAAAATTAAATATGAATTGGATAAAAACTTCTATATATCCGTCTCCTGGTTGTAAGCTACTTCCTTATCAATTTTCAGATAAATTAGGTTAGCCGTTTTTGAGTTATGAATAAAGTAATTCAAACGACTTTCTTTTATACATATAAGATTACTCAATTTGGACTTCATGTTCATATAGATTGAAAAAAATATAAGCCAATTTTTTGCTCTTATAAGGACCAATAGCGCGATATGTTTAATCTGTGTTAAGCTATGGTTTAATTATTTAAGGCAAAACTACTCATTCTTATGGTAAATAAATAAATATCCCTTTACAAGTCACACAAATTGAATCTAACCCCAAAGTAAGCAAATTATATGCTTGTGTTATGGGTGTTAGTCAACGATACTATTACATAGAAATACTTAAATAGATACCAGAATAAATTTAATAAACACCCGGAAATGCAGACATCTAAATGTTCATCACACAAATGCTTGCCCCCGTCGGGAATCGAACCCGAGCCTAGCGATTCGTCGATGCAGCTAGGCGAGTTCGTTAGCCACTCGACCAACGAGGCGGTCAAATGGTGCTGTTATAGTCCTAAAAAAGCCGAAATATAGCTAGATTTTTTATTTGTAGTTGCAGAGCATTTATTAAAACTCTTCCATCTTCATGGGTATGTTAAAGAAATGTGCTTATTTCTTGACAAATATTATAAATATTATTTTATCACTTTTGATAAATTGCAATGCGGTAATAGCAAAAGAAGGAATAAGCTTGTTCCACATAATAACCGATTAGATCTTTATCAAAATAATGTATATTGTATGGCTATTAAGATTTATAACAAACTGGCTAAAAGTCTTACTTATTTAATGCTTCCAGCGCCATGTTTATTATTTAGGATAAACACTGTATTGGTAATACAGGGCAATCAAAAAACTCTTTTTTTCTATTTCTTTATTCTGTTAAAGACTATTCAAATTATAATGCCAAAGAAAAATAATAGATTTTAGTACAAATGAAATATTCTCTACACTGTTCTAATAATTTCCTTTATTTTTACAACACATTTTATTGAAAAGTGTGTATTTCATATATTATGAGTTTCATTTATCCAGCTAGTAATTTATGTTTAATGACAGTTTAGTACTGTCGTGTGCCGACTCGGAGGGAAGGATAGCCAGACCTTGGACATTAAACCTAACACTCTGGCCACATGACAGCTGGCCACGATCTGTTTTCATCGGACAAACCATGTTTTTGTAACACGGGTTCCTTGATGGTCAGAGACGACCGTGGCCTATAGACACCATGTATGTTATAGGTGCATCGCTGATATGTGGTTGCAAGTCTACCAGCTACTCTATTCTTTGGACCGAACATGACACTTGAAATAGCGATAGGAATAGGTAAGCGGCAGCGATAGCGGTGAATCTCTACCAGGACAAATTAATGATCTATTTAATCTATACCTGACTCGTACGAGCTGCCTGCACAAAGGTCTATTCAATTAAGTGGATTAACCGGGGGAAACAGCCTTGTTAGCTGTCATATCTCATAAAAACTCATCTGTATTCATCTATTTCTTATCCATTTACAGAGCGCTGCAAGCGAGGCGTGCTTTCCAAATGTAGGAACAATGATTTAAGCGCTTAAAGGCTTTCGACGAACACGATTGTCTCTGTAAATGGTAATCTCATTTGGTTTGCCGAAAGAGTAGGATTTCTCATGAAAACGGTATCAAAAATCTGTAATAGCAGGTTTTCTCTTGTTACGCAAATATACAGTATTAGCTTCCACATGCGGCTTCGCCTGCGTGTAGATATTTATAAATCGATAATTCTGTATATGTCTACATATATACCTATATGTATACTCACTAGTGGTCGCCCGTTGGCTGAAATTCGAACATAATAAATTTTAACATCTTGTTGATAAGAACGCCATCTTCATTTCTGAAGACCAACTTTGCTTCCAAACTTTTTAGTGCGCCATCTGTGATCTTTTATCGTTATCATCAATATATTTGTTTGTGTGTGTCAAATGAATGGTAGTTTGGGTAATGATTTATTTATTGATAAAATGTACTTTATTAGCATTATTATTGAAAAAATAATAGCGTTGCACTTCTCCTACACATAAACTATAAGTGTGCCAAATTTTATGCCCCTGCGTCCACGCAATTTTCGTAAAAAGGGGGTCCAAAGTTTTGGCATCACATATTAGTATATAGATAAAAAGCAGAAAAGTGAACTCTGTAAATTGAACATTATTAAAAATGTATAATTTTACTAGAAAGGGGCAGTGGAGCACATTTTTACCGTTTTTGTCTGTCTGTGTGTCTGTATCGTGACCGCGATTCCCACCGAATCTAATGAACCAGTAGCAACGATATTAAGCTGGTATGCAGTGTTACTTTAAGTTCAGAAGAAAGTTAAAGGATACTTTTTACCCCCCTTACTAAAGGAGTTTCCATGGGAGAAGAGTAAAGGTCAAAATGTAAATTGGGCTAAACTTCATGAATGCGTATTTCATTTTTTTCGATAATATTGACTTTTTTTATTTTGTAATATGTGCTTTACAGATTTTATCGTAACTTGTACAAAGTTACAGATTACGTAGTTAAGAAATTACAGACGTAGCAACATTCAGTGTAAAGTGACCAAATAACGTGAATTTCGGAATATCGAGAAATGTTTGAAAGTAAAGTATATTCACGCCCATATCAGAAGATACTAAGTCCCACAATGTGATAGGTGGCAAGCTTATCGCCAACCGGGAACATATCCTATCCCGAACAAAATTTATTTTATCGCCTCTTTGGTCTAGCGGTTCAGTTGTTGGACTTGACTGCATGCATGCTTGAATCCCGGGTCGGGCAACAAAAAGAAAATTGGGTTTTTGGGTTTTTCCAATTTTCTAACTAAAAAAAAGTTTGAAAGTACATTTCACCTATTAATTATATTTCACCATTATTATACACATTTCATATATTAAATCAACGTATTTTCACGCCAAGTCACTTGCAATGTAGGCGGAGAGTATCTAATGCTAGTCTTTCGGTCTATCTTTAATGCTTTCACGGCTCAGCATATGTACCAATTTTGATGAAAGAATTGTGGCAGAATATTATCTTGACTATTTTGGTAACTTCTATTAATGTCTGCTATGAAAGACTGATTAATCATTTTTTTGGCAATTTTAGTTTTGATTGTAAGCCCGAACATTAGAGCCTATTCAAAGGTATACACAATGCTTATGTGTCTTCTTATCAGGGCCTTTTTAAATATGAATTGTAGTCTATGCTGTGTTCTGATAAATAAACCTAATTATATACTATAAAGGTTGTTGTAAATTCATTTATTATTTTTTGCGTGAAATAATTACAGACCTTAGTCTTCACAAACCCATGCATTTAAATTATTCAGTAGGATGCAATGGTTGACAGTTGGTTTTAAGTTGTTTGTCTTTTATTTATGCAACACTTGAGTAATTTTAATGAAAAAAAATGTGTGTATTTGTAAGTACATGTAATTAAAATAATGACCTAAAACGGTATTTTTAACATTGTGGTTATTGATTATTAATTAATAAGTTGTATAGTAATAGTAAAATGATGTAATTATCTTATACAAAAAAAAAGATCTTTTTTATCTTATACAAAACAATGACTAAATAAAATGACGTTCAAAAATGTATGTTACTATACTTTGAATAAATAAAACATTAAGATGTACTCCTTTATGGCATAATTTTTCGTAGAGCGTAATGTATAAAGATAACCCAAAGATTTGTCCTAAATTTAGTCTATTTAAAAATCTGTTTCCTTATTATTTTTTGGCAAAAGCAAAATCTATGTCAAAATTTAGTTCGAGCACTAATTGCAACTAATTATGTACTATGTTTCTTAGAACGTCATAGTTTGTGTGGGTGACCACTAAATTGAAAAGGATTTTGACCCACTTAAAATCATTATTTCAGGGTATCCTCCTCGTTTCTGCTTTCATCCGCCTGGAGAGACATAAATAACATTTCACATGTTGTAGGCATTCTCAATGGCACTGTCGACTGTCCAAAGTTGAGCAGACTATTCTTTAAGTAAGTAAGTATCTTCACGCCCATATCCTAGAGGGGGTTGGCAAAGGCACAACCAGAGCACCCACTATTAGCCGCTGACTCCCACTAGGTGATAGGTGGCAAGCCTATTGCGAAACGGTCACATGTCCAATCCCGAGCAACATTTTTTTTAGAAAAATGGACATACCATATTTTCTTTTTGTTGCCCGACCCGGGATTCAAACCCGGGACCTCATGAAGTCAAGTCTAACACTTGGACCGCTAGACTACAAATGCGATATATATTCTTTAATGTTCCAATATATCCGTTCGTAATCCAACTTTGCTGTATATTCCTTTTGCTTCTACAAACAATCGGACTTTCATAATATAAGCTACTGATAGTCTTAATAAAGTTAATAGTGATGTCGATCCCTTCCATATAAATCAAACTTAAATAAGGCTTATTCTAACTACAACTAGCCGAAACACTAAGTCCAACAACGAGATATGTGTCAAACCTATCGCTAGCAGGGCTCAAATCCAATCCCGGGCAACGTTATTTTTATGAAAAAACTAAATAACATACTTTGTTTTTGTCTTTGTTGCCCTACCCGGGCATCAACCTGAGACCCCAAGAAGGTTATTTAACTTTATTTAATTCAAAAAACGTATATAACTTATATACTTATCTACCATTATAAAATATAATATGAAAATGAATAACTTTTTCCCTTGATCATAGTATCACGCTTGAACGAATGAACTAATTTTGTTAATTCTTTATTTGTTGTTTTAGTTGCCATAAAATAATTTTAACAAGAAGAGAAAAACTGGGAGAGTTGCAGGGCATATATAAGAAACAATAATTGTAATTTTTTCTACACAAACTGTCAGTAGCTATTGATGTCAGGCGATAAAAAATTTGCCAGGTCAGCTTGTTTTCAATAAAAGTTTGTTTATTCATTCATTCATTCCTTCATTCAATTATTCATTCACTATCAGTTGTCCAACTCAATCTTCTTAGTGAAGACTTCAATGTCAACGTCTGTTGAGTCAGTAATTAATTTCAGCAATGCTTGTGTTTCTTAAATGTTGACAATACTTCCATTTCGTTAGAATATTAAATGCTTTTGGATTGGTTCCAATATTTAGATGTTAGAAGTCACGCATTACTGTTGCGACAAATAGTATGCGTAACATATAAACTACAAATAGGAAAATCCCACTCCGACTTGCAGTTCCTTCGAAAATATCTTCAATTTTCTTGCACATTTGTATGAAACACATACACGTTTTATGCCAAGTCCTTTGCGTGAGAGAGTATCGAGTACCAAGTGCTTAAATTCAAAACTATCTAAATACCTAGAATTTTTTGACTCCTTTTATACAAACAAGATGGTTTTGAAGATTCCTGACACCGTTCAGATAACACTCTATATATTTTTGGTCATGCCTATCCCTGTATGGGATACCTAGGTATCCCGGGTCCCCTGGGTGACCTAGATTACACCATCCACATTCGCATTATATACTTGTGTTGTTTTCTTTCATGAGCCAGTCTTATCACATGACTTATTTAGAATTTAGGTAAAATTAACTTCTTGCCTTCGATGTTAACTTTATAAAATTTTTTTGTTTATATGTATCGAAATTTAAATTAGATTTTAATAACAGGTGTATCTTTGTTTCAGGGATGTCTAAACCCCAGTGCCGGCTAGTGGAATTTTCCTTGTATGCAATTACAACTAGAGCTGTGTTGCTCCAGATAGCCCAGATGCCTTTGCACAAATGGCCCAGATTAGTACAGTTGCTTTACTTATTCCTGTGCCAAATCGACAGGACACGTTTTTTTTTAACTGGAGGATAGAATAATTGGAAAACTTGCACACATCGTCTAAGAACGTGGTAAAAAGTAGCGCACTAATAACATCGAAATATCATCGACGTCGAAAGGCTATGGTTGTCTTTTACCTGGAGAATTTTCCGAGTCTGGGTCAACATTTAGACTACCTTGCTGCAATTGTTTTTATTTCCACCACTTACCACGAAAAGCTACTTTGACTGGTGTACGAAGTCGGGGACAATAGGTACATATCTAAAAGAATGAAAAGATTATACCAAGATGGTCATATTTTCTTTAAAAATCCCAGTTTAAAGTTTTTAATGATACTCCTATATCTTTTATCTCGATGGCGCTAAAAAACCCTAATTCAAAGTTCTATATCATATATTATATATCACTAACCTGATACCAAAATGGCGCCAAAAAACCCTAGTTCAAAGTTTTTTTAATGATATATTACATATCACTAACCTAATACCAAACAATCGCACACCAGGATCCAATAGATTTATTTCTGTCTAATGTTCTCTACGAAAATAAATGGCCTACTCTCAGCTGTTTAAGTGTCAAAGACTTGGGTTCGAAGCGGTTGTTGCCTCTACCGAAATGAGGTCAGCGCAGCTTCCCGGCTGCGGCGTCATCTTTAGGTGGTGCCAATTGTACCACTTACCATAAACTAGGACTATATTACATGAAACCGTAACCTTTTTGTTAATAATGGTAGAACTAAAAAAAAAACATTTTTTTCAATTATGCCGTCAAGCACACACTTGAGTATTATTCTGCATTCTCCTAACGGTAATGACAATGTCTTGTTCGGGTCCACCTGGTAGGCAACAAGGTGTTAGGCCTATTATGAAAGTCTACTGGTTAGCCACAGAAGCGTCACACCTACAACATTTATGGTGTTCGCTGTCTTTTGTAAAAAAAATCCTCATATCCAAACTTCGTGGCTATGGCAACTTCTGGGAGTGCTCGTTAAAAAAATAATTCTATTTAGGAATAACGGAGTAATCGATTGACATACAAAGAAAACACTTAAAGGTGTTGCTACATGTTAATTTCGTCTTCAATTCCACATAAATAAATATTCATTTTGGTTTTCCGTTTAAATTAAATTAAAAAAAGACAGCCGTCTATATGATTCATTATTATGTCAAATGATTTATTATTATGTTAAATTCACCAGCTTCTCATGCTGGCTTCGCACGGACGTTTTTCTACCTTTTCCTAGTCATCTAGGATAATAATCCATGTTCTTCAGGGTTACCAAACAACCGTACCTAGAATCTAGTAGTAAAAGAAATCTTTCCAGTAGTTTTCGCTCGTATTTATCGCAAAGAAACAAATAATCAAATCTTTCTTTCATGTAACATTAAAATAGACTAAACCACGTTCACAGTTTTCATTCACGTTACTTGATTAGTACCTAAATTGTTATTGTTTTCTTTAGTGAATCTGATTGATTAACAGCCTATCTAAATTATAAAACGAAATCTTTTATTTAAGAGACAGTTACAGTGGTATCTAGTTCTGCATTTATAAGCTTATACATAAAATTAAAATATATGAAAACGTCCAGTTTGCATAAAGTACCTAGGTACTTAATTTATGTTTCTACTACCATCCGTACTAGTTAAAAGAATTGTGTGACAGCAAAGTAGGTAAGTATTTTAGTCAAGTCAAAGTAGGTATTTAAGTCGTCATTGTATCTATTTTAAAGAGAAAATAACCCTAACAAAATAAAAAAAATGATCGATAACCTCCTATCAAAATCTAGATATAATGTAGCTAAGAATCATCTCGATCGCGTTAGCTTTAAAAAAAGATCCCAAATCCGCATTCAAATTAGTTCATCCGTTCAAAAGTTATGATGCCACAGACAAACACACGCAAACAGACACGTCAAACTTATAACACCCCTCTTTTTGCATTAGGGGTTACAATAGAGTTACAAGCAAAGGCTTTGGTAAATTAAGCTCCAGTGCAGGTGTAAGAGGCATTGGTTGGTAGTTTACGGTAGACAGGGTTAAGTTTAATTATAGTTTTAAAATGTTTTGGTAATAAATAAATTAACCATTTATAAATATAAATAATTTGCTTAAGAGTTAAAGCATATGTAATTAAATAATATTTTTTATAAATATTAAAATATTTGCAGACCAAAACATAGTAGAATATGTTGATAAAATTGAATACTTTTGTAACGTCTCATTAGCACACATATTTCGCAAATAAATAGTTTTCTTTCTTTCTTCTTGGTAAATTATTTCTTCGTATGAAGAATGTGAGAAGGGAAGAAATAGGCCAAGCTTCAAGGTGGTGAGTATGGAGACCTCTTAGCTGTGTAACGCGAATGCGAAACACAAATACTGGGGCTATAAACAGTACACCAAACAGTACAGACAGTACAGTACAGTAGTACATTACATGCGACAAAGTACACCAAATTGTACGAATGGTGGAATTCGCAGAGAGATCTAAAGTCTCTGTTTTTACAGGTATGAGACCAGTCTATTAAGGGGCTTAGATCGTTTTTTATGACATTGTATTTTTTGTAACATATACAGCGAAAGACCTCATGACTTCTACTGTAAAAACAACAGTGACATAAAAACATCATCGTCTGACGACTGATGTCCTGCGGCCAGTGTATAAGTCTAAAGTGCAAGTCTATCGGTTACCCTACCTACAAGATCGGAACACAATAGGCCAAACACTGTTATTATCTTTCGGCCAGGAACGTTTGACGGAATGTTCCAGTCCAGTTTAATCTAGTCTCCTATGCATAGTAGACCATTTGTTTCTACCAGCTAGGTCATTACAGGCGAGCAAAGGCATACTGTCACTAACACCATGACATGTAACTTGGTGGTAGAGTTTTGCGGTAATCCGGATTGGTACTATTGTTTTACCTATTGCCGCCATAACGTCAGTGCTTGTCATTGAAGTTTCAGTTTGGAGGATAAGATAGCCATAAACTTACTCGGATTAGCAGCGCACAATTACTATATTTAGTGCCTATAGGTGACTTAAATTTCTTACCAATATCACAAAAATAGTGGATCCCTACCAGGACAGGCTACTAACCACCCCGAGTGATTTCGTTGGCACTGACCTAGTTAGCTTATGCTCGGCTCTGTTCGAGCTGCCAGACAGGAAGAACTATCGTTCTACACAGAAAACCCGAACCAATAACTGATCGTCATGTGTCACTCTAGTTCGGATTCCTTCAAGTCAAAATTTAAGCGCCAGCACAATAGTAAAGAGCTTTTACGTCTAAAGCTTTTGTTCTGTGAAGCTTAAAACGTTATTATACCATTGCTGAATATTTGGCAGATAATTATATCGTATTATTACTATAATTAATGTACATACATATTTTAAAATAAGGAAAAGATAAGCCTATTGGGTTTCTTGACGGATCTTCTCAATCTATGGCCGCGTTTTGATCCGGTAGTAGATTTTAGTATTATATAGATGCGTCACAAGTGCTTTTTGGTATATTTAATGTGAAATAAATGTATGTATGTATGTTGGTCCGGGCTCTTTTGAAGAATAGACCATCTGCCTTCCTACTATGCCGCTCGTAAAAGGCGAGCATAGGCTTACTGTCACTAGCACCGTGACATCCTACTATTCGGTAGAGTTTCGCGGCGACTGCTTGGTACCACCGCTCTACTTATTCCTGCCCTCATAATGTTCAATTCTTAAAACCAGAAAATCCGTCTGCTTCTTTTCCTTCCATTATCATAAAAAGCAATGTCATTCTGAACATAAATCTGTTTTTTTACAGCTACGCATAGATCAATTTTCAACTTCTAGAAAGTTAACTTTCTTAACAATTTTACTAAGTATTACTACGATTACAATTAATACAATTCAGTAATTGTATTAGGTATTTAGCACTTTAATTAGTTTTTTTTTTATAACATTGGAAGGCAAACAAGCAGACGGATTTCCTGATGGTAAGAAATTTCCGAAGCCTAGAGATACCAGAGGTGGTAATGGTGCGTAGCCAACCAGATGCCAGGATGTTAGGCCTCGAGCAAAAGTAAGTTAACCGGCTACCTTACTCTCCGAACCGGAACACGTCATGACGTTATGGCGACAGGAATAGGTAAGGCGGTGGTACCAATCCGGGTGAGTCGCTGCGAAACTCTACCACCTAGTCAGATGTCACGGTGTTAGTGACGACAAGCCTATGCTCGCCTTTTACGAGCTGCCTGGCACAGGAAGGCTGATGGTCTATTTTACAAAGGAGTCCGGACCAACACGGGAATTAGTAAAATCTTTAACTTAAAATACAATAATAAATCTGTATTTTCCATAGTTATATACTTTGAAATTTACGTTTGTACAAATACCTAATCAAAAACCTGATCGCCGCTGTGGTGTAGCGGTCTAAGTGTTGGACTTGACTTCATGAGGGTCCGGGTTCGAATCCAGGGTCAGACCACAAAAAGAGGAAAGAAAGAAAGAAAATTATTTATTTGCGGCATATGTCTGTAAATGTTAAAAAGCTGAAAGTGTTAAAAAAATATTTAAGTATATTAACATATTCTACCATATTTTGGTGTGCAAATATACTAATGTTTATAAAAAATATTATTTAATTACATATACTTTAACTTTTAAGCTAATTATTTAATCCTCTCTACTACCACCAGAAAATATGGTATTTCCAATTTTCTATTAAAATCAAATGTTGCTCGGGATTGGACATTTGGTTGGCGATAGGCTTGCCACCTATCATATTGTAGGTCTTGGTGTCTTCGGCTAGTCGTGGGTACTCTGGTTGTGCCTCTGCCTACTCCTTTAGGGATATGGGTGTGAAGTTACTTTTTGAAATGTCTTAGTTTAGTATCTTAAAGAATGATGAAGATTTTTAGTACGAAGTTAGTTTTTGCGTGAAAGTGTAACAAACAAACTTACATTCGCATTTAATTAGTTGGAATAGTAATAAAAAAATCAAGTCTCCGACACAACTCATAGAAGATGTAACTAAGAACAATCTCGATCAAGTCAGCTCTATATATTCAAACGAAAAAAAAACACTACGAAATCAGTCCATCCGTTGCAAAGTTATTATGCCACAGACACACAGACATATCAAACTTAGTTATAAGTTTGATGTATATTTTTCCGTCGGGGTTTAATAAAAGGGAGTCATTGGTTGCACGAAAAGCCCGGTGAAGTTGTAAAATCCGCGAGGTTGGCAACACAATAGTCATTAAAAAAAAATTGTTGCACGAACTGACGGCAAAACATATCATGTAATGGATGTCTTACGGCCAAAGTTAGAGACGTTAACTGTCCTCTTAACCACTTAGAGACACACACAAGCTCATTTTCTTCATACATATTTCTTTTGTGCACTTTGCTGAACCACCACCTAATTTAACTCAAAATTTATACAAAGTTCAATAATTACGAAAAAACTACGCCCGTGCTCTTTCACGATGGCACCAAAACTTCGACCGTTAGATGTCTTATCCCAAGCATATTACTTATGTCATTAAAAAAACAAATAAAACAAAAGCACGTCATCGCTCTTGCATTTCATTTTTATTATTAAATTTTAAATTAAGAACTCCAAGTTTATGTAGTTTCATACGATTTTAGTTCTTCACTCAGACTCGAATAAAAGAAAATAATATAAATAAGCTCATGTCAGCGGTCTTGTTTTTTTATAGTTTAATTGTAGGTATAAGTTCTAAATGCGTACGAGACCCCGCTTGACAGAAATGACAGGACCATTGCGTATATATTAACGAAAGTAATTAACATTTTGAACCCTATATTGATAGTAATACTGGTGAAAATAAATAGACGTTCTGTATAGTTATGAACTTGTGAACAGCAGTGAAGTTAAAAATAGCGAAAGCTGCATTCGATGCAATGGGATATCCTGACAAATTATTTTTATATGTCCCGTTTGTCCCTATATCCGTTTGGTGAACCCCTCGACTAATATTAATTGCGTTTGTGCTATGGCTGTTTATTTATTACCTAGTGCTCCGTTATGGCTTCGCTCGAGTCGGTTTACAAGTTTATGTTATATAGTATCTTCACGCACCTACGTATCTTTGAAAGGGTAGGTAGAGGAAGAACCAAGTCACCCACGTCTAGCCGAAGATACTGAGTTCCATTATATGATAGGTGGCAAGCCTGTCGCCAACATAATATTCAATATGTGTCCGTCATAATATTCAATCTCGGGCAACGTTGTTATTTTTTGAAAATAAAAATTGTTAAGCATTTTTTCTTTTTATTGCAAGACTCGGGGATAGAACCCGTAATGGCTGTTCTATGGCTGTTTATTTATTACCTAGTGCTCCGTTATGGCTTCGCTCGAGTCGGTTTACAAGTTTATGTTATATAGTATCTTCACGCACCTACGTATCTTTGAAAGGGTAGGTAGAGGAAGAACCAAGTCACCCACGTCTAGCCGAAGATACTGAGTTCCATTATATGATAGGTGGCAAGCCTGTCGCCAACATAATATTCAATATGTGTCCGTCATAATATTCAATCTCGGGCAACGTTGTTATTATTTGAGAATGAAAATTGTTAAGCATTTTTTCAATACTCGGGGATCGAACCCGTAACCTCATGAAGCCAAGTCCAACAACCGGATTGCTAGAAACCAGAGGCAACTGTTTTTATATTTCGTTTTACTTAAGATCGAGTATAAATGTAACTTTTGTTATTTTTATTGAATGAGATGTTAAAAAAGTGGCTCTCCTAACGGCAACGACCGTCACATATAGACTATATAAATGTAACAGGTGCAACACTGTCTAATGGTCGGGATCTACGGTCTACCCTAAACTCGGATTACGATAGTAGCTAACACTCATATTATGACAGAAAGAAACAAGTTGGAGTTCAAATCGGATGACCCATTTTCGATGCAGAATTTGTTGTTTGATAGTTGACGTTATCAAGATGGTTCTTAGCTACATTTAGTATGTTATCAAGGATTAATGAAGATTTCTAATTTAAGTGAATAGCAGTAGTTAGGTATAGTAAATTGAAAACAATCTAAATGTTAACCTTGAAACTGCAAACGAAAATGAAATGGAAGCTCAAAGAAGAAAGAAGAGAAAGAATAAGAAATTTATTAGAAAAACTCATTTTTAAAAGAAAACGAGGCAGGTTGGTAGTTGCTTAGTTCACCTGATGGAATAACCACTGTCGCAGCAACGCTAGGAGTACCGCAGATGCGTTGCTGACATTAAAGGTATAAGTACTGTCCTTAAGGTTCCTAAATTCGTATCCGTTTAGAAATAAAATACCGCACTTTGAAGTTATTACCACAAAAGTATAAAAAAAGAACACTAATTTTTTTATTAATTTTTCCACAGTTATTAAAAAATAATATCAGAATTTCGCTCAATATCTACTTGTTTAAAGAAATAAACAAATTTGAATGTCGCGAATTCTGTGGTCACGTGACACATGAAAAACCTAAAGATTGATCTATAGATACTTTTAAATCAATACTTTCATACCAATATTACAAAATACGAAAGTCTGACTGTTACTCTATCACGGTAAAACTGCTTAACCGATTTAAAATAAAATTGATATACATAAAGCTAAAGATTCAAAAATAAACATAAGCTTCACAGCTATATTTTTTTACTCAGCCCCCAAACGACTAATAGAGGGATGAAACGTTGGATGAAAATCGTAACGTTGATCAGACCAGTAGTAATATAACATGAGTATAACAGCGAGCTCGCATTCTACAACTACTGTTATTAAATTCTTTTATCCTTTTACTACCCTACCGGACTAATATTAACAAATTTTATTTTTATAACCAATACTAGCTGTTGTCTGCGGCGTTGCCCTCGTGGTTCCACAGGAACATTATTTCGGGACAAAAACTATCCTATGTGTTAATCCAAGTTACCTTCTATGTTTGTACCAAATTTAATGAAAATCGGATTAACAGTTTTTGCGTGAAGAAGTAACAAATGAACAAACAGACAAACTTTGGCATTTATAGTATTAATCGGGTTGTTCTCATGCAAGTGACTTATGTCTAAATGAGAAGTAGAGATCTTGGAACCGAATTATTCTACTCTGATAAAGTTGAAGGCAGCCAATCACTACATAGTATAAAACTAAGTCGCTTCGTCTGTCAATGTGTCCTTTTGTGTGCTTAAATCTTTAAAACTGAGCTGCAGATTTTGATGTGGTTTTATTCATTAATAAAGTTATTGAAAAGGAAGGTTTATATGTATATTTCACAACCGTGCCAGCGGGCGGGCCGCTAATAATACATAAATTGTTAGTTTGATTTGTATAGCAATACACCTTAAATCATTGCAGTTTCCACCGAATATAACAATATTTCCTGAGATGTAGTGTACGTTATTGTGGCGAAACAGAGGGTTTAAAGCTTAGGAGGCCATTAAATGGTTAGTTAACGTACAGTTAGACTGCAACAGTCACGATTTCGAAGGGCAATATATTTTAAACACTGCTGTTTTCACATTACCACTTTCAGTATTCTATGGCGCATGTCAAAATGGAAGAGTAGCCAATTTAGTTACAAAGCTTATCGTTGGTTATATAAATCGATTAAAACAATTTTTTTAGTAATCATTTTAAATATTTAATTTTTGCGTATTCCTTAAGAAACGATTTGAGTTATAAGGCCCGGTACGGAAATTTTATGAGG
>NJDD01000924.1:571024-588505 GCA_002245505.1 Calephelis nemesis
AGACGCGTGATGTAATGACCAAGGGAAATAATATATATTTATTTATATATACATATATTATGTGACGTAGTGACGTTTGTATGGATTTAACTACGTTAATTATTTAATCAATCGTCAGTTCGTGCCAATCGTTATCTCGATTAATAAAATTTATTTACAATCATAATTTCAATAATGTGACCGATGTGACGCTAAGTTAACATTTAGACGTTGGTATGAATGTTCATTCTTGACGTTTTTATGAATCTACCTCCAAAGTAAGATTTTTTATGCTTGTGCAATATTTTTTATCTTGATGTTAGCAATCGATACTAATACATAGAAATAAAAATTATTTTTAAGCTCATATCCCCGAAGAGGTAGGAAGAGGCACAACCAGGGCAGCCACTAGCCAAAGACACTAGTCCCACAATGTGAAGCCTATCACTAACCAGGCATATATCCAATCCCGGGCAACACTATTTTATTAGGAAATTGATATATTATATAAATTTTCTATTTGTTTTATTGCTCGACCCCGTGAATCGAACCTGGGAGCTCAAGAAGTCAAGTCTGATAAAAGTATTGAAATAGATACGACAACAAATTTATGAAACACCCAGACTTAGAAATGAAATCTAAATATTTATCACACAAATGCTAGCCTCTATCGGGAATTGAACCTTAGCTTTGCAGTTGGTCGGTGGAGTTACGTGTGTAGGCTTACCTCATGACCAACGAAGTCTGATATTAACTGATTTTAATAACAACTAAAAAGTAATGTCTTTACAATTAGCATCTCAGTATCCCTATTTTATGTTTTTTTATGTTTATTTATTACCTTACTCTTACAGTAAATTTTTAAGTGTATTATTAAGTATATTTATGATTCTTACGACCGGTTTTTAAAAGTCGATTATAACATGCATCGACTTTTAAATTTAGTGATGTATCGTTAAAATGTTAATAAAAAAACAAGTGTTTTTTGAATTTTTATTGCATTTTTTGGTATTTAACTCATTAACATAAATAGCATTTATTTTAAATAGTATAAGTTACAATTACAAACGTACAATGTGTATTGCACAAATAATAAATCTATAGTATAAAATAATTCTTTTTATATCTACTGCACCTAATACCATAGCGTTGATAGCCCTGGTGATAAGGTTAAAAAAATATTGAAAAAAGCTTTGGTAAGACTTTGGTTCCTTCATTTGAATTTTTTTAGCATTGTATCAAAATTTCCTTGGGACGAACGGTCGATAATCAGCTAAATAGCACAGTGGCTGGGAGACACGGCAACTTTAGGGCGAGCTGAAATATAGAGCGGCCGTCCCGACTCACAATTCCGGCAATACAAAAGAACTAGATGGCGTTAGTGGCGTTAGAGTCCACTAGCGCCATCTTTTGGAACATCACTTAAACAACGACTAGGCTTATACCCGACCGGAATTGCGCCCCATTATTGTAGAGAAAGAAATGCTGGTATATGGGGCTGAGCGTTAGCTAGCTCATTCCGTGCTCAGAGCACGAGATTCTTGGACAAGGTAAACTTGTGAGCCGGGAACCGTGGAGGTGGTTACGAATGTACGGTGCTTGGCGCGGATCAGAGAGAGATTGCTTTCTGCGGCATCAGCACGGTCCTCTGCGGCTTCTAATTCGCGTTGGAATCTTCGTACCCTGGTTACGCTCTGCTGAGAGACACCCTCCTGGAAAAACAGTCATAATTATGTCAGTATTTACCTAAATGCAACATATTTACTGAATTATATTTAAGTTATCGCTATCACATTTTAATAGAAAATAATAGAAAGAGACAAAACTCGTTCAATGCTGTCAGATTAGTTTGTACACAACTGTGCCCACATAAAATGACGACTTAAAATGTCACAAGTTATCAAGACCGGACTAAATGCCAGTAATTTTAATGTCTTAAATGTTCTACTTCTTTTGCTTAATTGAAAAAATATAGCATATACCTAAAATGAGTTTAGTTCTTGGTCAGCAGACTACCACCAATCAATGGTAAATCTTACATTGTTTTTGTGATATCCAGATTTGCTGCCCCATCTGAAACTTCCTACCATCCCTATCGTTATGACATTACTGATCCACGTCGTCGTGTATCGGTTTGGAAGTAACTTCAACTTGAGGGATTTTAGGGTAGGCAATGCGTAGGTATTAAGTTTACGAAAATCCATCTTTTTTCTTTCTCTTACAAAGGAAAGAAAGTATAAATCAATATTGATTTCGTGAAGTACGCTAATATTACTTTACCTGTTCTGTCAATTGTCTCTTGTAAATGTTAACTTTCTGAGTACATTTCTCCAAAGAGTCTTGGAGGAGCGCGATGTTCTTTTGGTCTTCTTCACATTGAATAATGATTTCCTTGACCTGGCGTTCCTTCTTGCGAAGGATCTTAATTGTTTCAGCGTGCCTTCTCTTTTCTTCGTCAAGTTCAAGCTCCATATCCTTAATACGGGCCTCTAATTTGCTGATGATGCGCTTTCCACCAACAATGGCGTTAGCTTCAACTTCTTCCAAACGGACCGAAATGTTCTGAAATATGAAATCCAAGTTTAAATATGTACTGATTTCATGATTTATTCACAAAAATCGAGTATATATCGTTTTACTGGTTGGACTTAATAATTCAAAATAAAATGTACAAAAAAATTAATGCACTCATATTTTTCTTTGAAATTGTATTAAAACAATATGTTTACATGAATAAGTAATATTAATGTCAAAGGACTGTTGTTAGTTAAATTAGAAAAATGTGACTAATTTAGAAAAGATTTTACCTTAACTTCAATTTCCAATGACTTCTTGATGGCTTCGATTTTAACGATCCTTTCCTGTTCCTCATGTAGATGCTCGACGGTGTGCTTAAGTTCAGTCTGTAACATATTAATGAAACGTTAATGAATAGTCACTCATCATCAATCATCCATCTCAAATTTTAAAAGGGTCTTCTTAGAACCTAACGCTCTTTTCATGATTTAATCTATATTTGGGTGATAGTGTTTCTTTGATTACTTATGTGATACTATAGAGATGATATATTATTATCACATATAATATCACCTCTACACAATCATACATTATCATAATAATACCTGAACACGTTGGTATCTCTCGTCAGCGATACGCAGTTCCTTGGTAATTTCGTCATAGTCAGCAGCGACAGCAGCAAGTTCTTGCTCGATCTTAGCCTTGCTACTGGACAGGTTGACATTGATTACTGTCAATTCATTAATGCGGGTCTGTGCTTCTTCAAAGGATTGTTCGATAGTTCGCTTAGCACGCAGAGCCTGAAACAGGTAGACTTTGTCAGTAATGCAATATTTTGCACTAACTTATTAACACTTTTTGGCAATGAAGTTAGACTGCTGCAAATTTAAAATTGATGATTGAGCTTTGAGTGAAGTCATTCGTATTGGAATTAAACGCCTCTTTATAAACTCTGCAACGTTATTATTAAGGTTTTGAAGGAAAGGTGAGCTGGTCTACACATACTTGGCTTGAGCAATAAGCTATTAAGGTAATAAATCCATATTAATATTACAAAATGTTAAAGCCTGTCTGTTTATTACTCTTTCACAGTTTAACTGCTGAACTGATTTTGACCACATTTGATACGCATATAGCTAAGGATAAAAGTTTATTAAAAAAAAATCACCTCCCAACTATATATGGGGATGAAAGTTTGAATAAAACTCGTAACTATTCTATCCTAACGAAGTCGCAGGCAAATAGCTAGTACAAATATATTTGGTATTAATATACTCCAATCTATTTATACCAAAAGTATTAGGTTTGTCATTATAATGGATGCTTCTAATATAAAACATTTTATTAACGCTGACTTTAAACTTTTTTGCATCTGAAGTTTGTAATTTTACTCTGAAGTAATTCAATAATAATAATAATTTACCTGTTCATAGTTGCCACGGATTTCTTCAACCTCACCAGTAAGAGATTGGATTCTGCGTTGAGCGACACCATATTGGTCCAAAGTTACTTGTAACTGCCTCTGTACCTCATCATAGTGGGTTTGGATTTCAGTGAGCTGTAATATAGTAAAATAATGTTTTAAATTCTATTTTTAAATTTTTTTGAGTTTTATAAAATAGAAAAACTGAATGTTAAAGAAATCTGTAAGTGAAATTCAGATTTTTGAAACAATTCAATGAGAATGATCTATTAAATTTACTAAAGATAGAAACGAAATTAAGAAAACTTATTTTACATACTTGTAACGATTGCTTTTTGATTGTCTTCTGGAGATCGATGTTAGTCTTGTTGGCAACATCCAAAGACAGTTCAAGTTCGGTGATTTGAATCTGCAACTTCTTCTTGATGCGGGTCACTTCTGACTTCAGTTTGGTTTCGGCTTCCACAACGCGAGCATTCAGTTGTTCAATTTCGATGCTCGTCTGCTTACTAAAATAAGAAAAAACGTATTGTTTTAATACAAACACTGAATCTAAAACTGAATCGTTTGATTTTTTTCATAAATCCAGGCAATAGTACCTTCGGTCAATACATAAACTAGTATTTAAATGTTCAAATAGTTTTAAAGTCTCCTTTAATTCTTTTATTTTTTCAACGTAATCTGTATTAATAACTGGAATCTCAGTTTCGATATGAACTACATACGGCTTATGTAAGGTTTCTTTTATAGATTTTATAAAAGTTTCGTTTCCAATTTCTGACAGATTTTTTTCAGATGAACTTAACCATCGAGTATCTGTTAAAGTCGTGATTTTTCGTGGCATTTCGATAATTCTCGAATCTAACTCGTCTGTTTTCAATATCGCTTTGTGTAGTTTTCCACCACTCACATTCTCCCTACTCTCTTCTAATAACACTTGTGCAATAGCGCCTGCCGACTTTCCTCGATACTTTTTTGCCTTTCCTCTTAGCTCAGCACCCACATTTAAATGTGCCTGTACTAGTTCGAGAGCCTTATCCATTTCTTCTGCCCTTTTCCTATGGCGTTCAATTTTTATTTTTTCTCTCTCCACCCTTTTCTTTTTTGTTTTGACGGTTATATCCTCGACAGCAACATGCTTAACAATATTAGCAGCTGCTGCTGTTGCGACTACTGTAATTGGTGCTCGTTTTTGTACTCTGAAGTCATTAAGATCACGTTTAGCTTGTTCTGAAACTTCTCGTGATATATTTAATACTTCGTGATTGGAATAAGACTTAATAGGTATATCAGGTCTATACTTATCCAATCCCCTTTCATTGTGCCAAGGTAAATGCGGTGGCTTGGTGTTAATACCTTCTTTCTTGGCTTCAATATAATCGATCATCGGTTGGTAGAAATTAATACCGTAGCCGTAATTGTTTTCATATATAGCAGTCGGAGGTCGTTGCCATTTATTTAAATCGAGAATTTTAACAGGCGCCATATTTGTAAAAAATGCCAATAGTAATCCAATATTTAACACAAGCACACTGTATTCGGTGATTGGGAAAACTAGACTGTCTTTTGGACGTTTTTGTATGCACTAATATGCTAACGTTATAGTAACTAATGACTTCTGCAGGCCAATCGAATCTAAGGATAAATTTATAAACAGAGTACGTGCCAACACTTCGAGCTAAATTTAACGTTAACGCAAATTGAATCATAACGGATATGTTGTATCTGCTCAGTTTTTGTAATAATGACACGATATTTCCTCGATCAGAAAGGGGAAAGGGAAGAAGAGAATAAATAAATCGTAAATAGGAATGTGAATCACTCACTTGATGGAAAATAAAGAAGTGTGAAGGATGGAAGTATTACATTAACATAAAAGGCACCAGTTCATTTTTACTACTTTATCATTACGAGTATCTATTGGGTAAATGTTGGACTGTTATACATGAGATATATGTAACAAACTATTCTCATGAACAGCAAATATACATAAAATACTAAGCATCGATTGAGTCGTTTATAATAAATACGACAAAAACGTCGGTACAATGGTTTTTTTTATAATCTGAACGTTTTTTATATGTTTCAGTTAGTAATCAGTTCAAATGTACTTATCATTAAAATTTGTTATCAAAATAAATAAAAAAATAATCGACAAATGTGTTCCTGAGCTCAAAACCATGGATAAACGACTTTTAATTTTTGCACAAAAACAATTATTGAGAAGTTAACTTCACATGCCTAAAAAACAACATGTATGATGATTATTTCATAAAAAAATCTTGACAATGTTTTTAAAAATAAATCCGAGGATATCAAAAGAGTGACTTAGAGATGGTTTTAGATAACTTATTCCAATTTAAGTAAGAAATAGCCAAAATATCACTTCAGTTATAAATAAAATATCGAAACAAACAATGTTTCTTAAAATTCATCAGATGATTTATGCGTTCGAACCCACAAAAGTATGTCAATTTATATTTTTTAATGTTTAAATGAAATAATAGTATTTTTAGAAAGACTCATACCTAGAAACACAGACATCTATGTTCATTACATAAAACTCTGACAGGAATCAAACCCAAGCCTCGTAAATTGATGATTGAGTTAACCCTTTGACCAACGAGGTGACTATTTTTGTTACTTTATTATTGAGATAATAAATGTGTCAAGGTAATTCAAAGATATTTTGATTGACACTGAGTCAAAAATCAGTGTCTAAGTGTTAGAAAAGAGTGAGGTGGAGGTGTTGAAAGGTGGAGGATTCATTAGTTCCGATTTGGCAAGTGCAGTGCAAATCAAACTGATATTATTGAGTGTGCCTACGGTGCTTAGAGTGATCACTTGTTTTTAGTCACTCACATTTTTTATCTTAAGTTTTCATTGGTTCAATTTCATTTTGCGATTTTTGGAGTTCATCATTAATGTGTAATTTATTAAGGTTTTTAGCATTTCTAATAATAAGCTTATCCTTTTTTATTTCTTTAATTGTTTGTGTCATTTTAAAAATATATTTATTAATTTTATTTGCAAGGCGATTTTTGGAGTTCATTAACAATGTTACTTTTAATGAGAAGTTACGAAATTTGAATGAAATGAAAAGATTTGCACCATTTTTTGTAGCTTTCGCTAATATTTTTAATAGCGCTTTTAAGCGCTTTCTCAATAAGTAAACTTCAATTATTCGACGTATTTCATATTGCACATATTATAAATTTATAAAATCATAACATTGTACAGTATGTGCAGCAACAGCAGTGTGCCTTTTTATCTTTATGGCGTATTTTTGTAATTAAGTAATTTTAACTAGATTTCTCAATCAGTCCAACGAGGGAGCAAAACCGTTCCATAACTCAGCAGGATTGCTCTTATCACCTTATTCATTTCTATCACCATGTTATATGATTTTGGCTTATATAGGCCAGCCGGTAAATTTTCCAAAATAACCGGTTGGAAACACGTTGCTAAACTTCTTTAGTATGTTTAGAAAATATGTATTTGTTACTGCAAATGTCTCTGTGCATTTATGTAATGAAATATAGTTTGGTGTTAGAAATTTCTTTCCATTGTGATTGATTTATAATTTTTAAGGGACTTTTATCAATGTGATAATGTGATAAATGAGTACTTAATTCTTACCGAATAGCTTCAATTTCCTCTTCCTTCTCTTGCAGACGGCGTTCTGCCTCATGACGGAATTGTCCAAGTTCAGCCGTCAACCTTTGTGAGCGCTGCTCCTCAGCTTTGCGACCCTTATGATAAGGTTTGTGTTAGTTTTAACTTTTTGACATTTCTTACTTAGCTTTTAGTAACTGCTATTTATTTAACTTTTTGAATTTAATTAAGAAAATTAATATTTAATGACCCACAGCCTGAGTTGAAATCAAAGAAATCCAACGAATAGTTTTGTGCGTATATAAAAGACTTAACGACAGTTAGAGAGACTAATGTTCACGAGTAGCATAGCAATGATCACTGTTGATTTAAATATTATTATTGTTTTTATAAGAACACTCAAGTAAATAGCAAACATTTAGGTACATAGTAGTGACTAATGAATCATTATGACTTACATTTAATGTCAGGGGAAACAATTATTACCTACAAATCTTTATGTTGAAAAATAAGATCCATTATTTAATCCATTAAGAATAGAAAATATCAAATTGTATGTACACATGTTTAATATTAGTGAACAAAAACAGTATCCGCTTTACCACAACCAATATTACGATGACTGTTTAGTTAAACACTTTTTAAAATTGACATCTAACCAATAACATACCTACTACATTTGTACGACGTGTCGGCGTACTATTGGTTGAGAATCCAATTTGAGAAAATAACTGAAACGAGTGTTCAATGAGCGTGTAACTTGATTTGTAGTAAAACGGTTATAGTTAATAGATAAATGTCCCTATAATCGAAATGTAGTATAGTGAAGTTTATGAGATTTATTTCCTATACCCCAAATCAAGTTTATTTCTTCTTTTATTATTATTATTACTATTAACTCTTTATTGTACACAACAAAAATAAATGTAAGTACAAAGGGCGAGCTTCTTCTTCGAGATTTCTTTTGACGAAATTTTAAACCAGTAGAGCATGCTGATTCTGATAACTCGCTAAAAATACTCCGGTTTGTTAAAGATTACTATAAATTATTTTCATCGATGAGATAATTTATAACCAAGACGACGTAGTTATTTTTGGCAAGGGAAAATATTTTTATCGATAATTGTTTTGCAACACAGTCGTTTATCGATATTAATAGTAACAGCACGTGATGTCGTACATCACGTTTTGGCAAGCTACTGATAACTGTGCTTTAAGAACCAGATATCAATTACAATTAGGTAAAAGTAATTAAATCATCAATTAGCTGACAGCATGTTGCCAATAACATCTCAAAAGTAATATTTTATTTGTTTTTTTTAGATCAAGATCTTGCAATGAACTGTCATCGTGTGGTTACGACTCGTCAGTGGGCTACTAGAAGTCAGTCGTACTCTGTCAGGGAGAGCGTAGGTAAGTAATAGGTATAGTGCGACCAACTTATATTTTCAGTACACCGTGTCACTTTTGTGATATTTAATGCTATTTCACGGGATTTTTTCCTAGAAAATAGTGACGATAATAACAAGAAAACAGTACGTAGTTGTAGAAATTTCATTCTCGATGCTTACACTGTCAAAATTGGATTCGGAACGGGGTTTCTCGAAATAACTGTCTAGTTCCGATATTGACTACTAAACAGTTTTGTTGATGGCAATATAGAAGTAATAATTTCTACGGGACCTTGTTTTTTTAGTTATTAGTTGTGTTTTTTTTGTCTTATGAACAGAGCCTTTTACGGGAAATCTTGACACTATTCTGCACATTGAAACTTTAGATAGAAGCTAAGGATTCAAGTGGCAACTAATTTTGTGTTTTTAAATTCTGTTATTGAGTGCTAATACGCCTCGGTTTCCATATCTTAAATAAATTATGCGCAAAGTATCCATATCCTAAGTCCATATAATATTATGTCAATTAAATCTCAAGACGATCCTAAGATTTCCAGAGATATTGGTGGTAATTCGCTGTGAACAAAACTAAACTTATTTTGGATTCATGCTATCTTTTTCAAATGAAAGGAAAACAAAAGATATGAAGCATTTGAGACATGTCAGATTAGTATGGAAATGTCCAATTTTAAAGCTTCAAATCAACGTTTTTTGAGGAATAATAAATGTCTATAGATATGTAGTGTGACAGATTTTTCTGATTACAAGTGTTTTGTCTCTTTCAGTTACTTACATTGAAAGAAGATAGCATCAACTTAAAATTGGTTTAGTGAGTGCCCAACAAAATCACCACCTTTAAGAGTTAAGTAAATGACATGGAAATAATGTTTTCAGGGTGACTTACGGCTTCAGCTTCTTTGTACGCAGCTGTGAGTTCTTCTCGCTCGTTCTCAAGACGGCGCAGCTCGATTTCGAGCTCGTGAAGACGGCGGGTTAACTCAGTGATGTTGGCACGAGCGTCATGCAATTCATCTAAAAATAACCAGCGGTTAGTAAAAATTTATTTTTACTATACTAAAAAGAATTTAAATATAGAACTATAAATACATTCCAGGGTTTTTGGCGCCATCGAGAGAAAAGGTAGTCGAAGTATTTTATTATTGAATTTCGTGTTTATATTGAGTGAAGTTAATCAATTTTGGTGGGATTTTGTACAAGTTTTCGTTCAATAAAAGTGTAAAAATTAAAGAATCATGAAGAAATTAACGTGTCGCGAATTTCCTCGTTTGGCTCCATCACTATATGAGCTTGAGTAATGAGGCCACCGCTTTACTTAAGACCCTGACATGACTCATTGACGACTATGACTAATTATAATTGAATTCCGATTTTGGTAAATTTTATGCAAATTTCTGCTACTACTACAACTAGCGGCAAAATGCTAACGCGAATGCCAAAACCTAAAGAAAGAAAGAAAATTTATTCTAAAATTGAATGTGTTAATAGTTTTGGTGGGATGGCGAAAAAAGTTAAATGCAGTTTTTTCCTAATGATTGAATTTTTAATTAGTGTTGGTGACATTTTGTAGACGTTTTTATTCAGTTAAAGTACGCAAGCGGAGTAATAAATATAAAAATTGTATGTCATTTAATTGTATTTTCATGATGCATTCAAATCTCACTTGCTTGGTTTTTCAAGTTGGCAGCTTGGGTAAGTAAAACCTTACCTAAGACCATGGCAGACTTTATGACAAATTATAAATACTTTGAATCATTTTTCCGACTTTACGAAATTGGGCGATGACTTGATATATGTACAAACTTGGACGGGTCTTGGCCTAACGTCCCCGCTACAGGATAGCTACGCGCCTATAACATCTATAGGTCACGGTTGTCTCTAATAATTAGGAGACTCTTGTATTTGTACGTATTGTGCGTACCTTTAATAAAAAACTTGATAAATGCTTAAGCTTATGCCAAAAATAAAAACTCCGGAAGCTTCCATAATCACCTTTTTGCTTCTTCTGTTTGCAATTATTTTACCAAAGAATTCAAAATTTTTGTTAAGTATTTGTGAATACTTACTACATGTTCATAATTAAGTTACTTGACAAATAATCGTGAAAATTTAATCTGAAGTGAGTGAGTGAGTGATTGATTTAATCTGAAAATTTAATCTGATTTAATAATCGTGAAAATTTAATTTGAGTGTAGAGTTGAAAAAATCCTAAACTTAATAGAATTATTCTAATCTTCACATTATGAATGACAGCAGGATTTTGTATGTCTATTACTTTTCACGATGAATAGGTTTCTATATACCGCCTCTCTTGCCACACTCACATTTTCACCGTTTTTTTTATACAATACTACCATTTTCTACTTTAGTAGGTACTTTTATCTTAGACAAGTAAAAGATAGAACATTGAAGCTATAGGTTAGAACAGAGAATTTCTTTAATTATTTATACACACGCCAACCACACATAAACTGTCATTACGTGTAGATACTAATGTTCGCACTTTTTTTTTGCTTTTTCCTACAAATACAATTTAAAAAAATAAGTTAAAAAATCTTGTGTTTGTTGTAGGTATTATAAGTCTTTGTCCAACATTTTTTGAAAAAAACTTACCACCCAGTTTCTTGTTCTCGCGGCCAAGAGCGTCTTTCTGTTCGCGGGTCTTGTCGAGCTCGTGGCTGACACGTTGGAGTTCAGTCTGCTTGTTGCGCAGGTCACGCTGGCTCTGCTCATACAGTTGCACCGTCTCCTCGAGCCTGGATTTGATCTCAATGTTAACGCGTTCCAACTGCTCAGTCCTCTTCTGGAGCTCCCGAGCTGTTCCGTTGGCCTTCTCCAAGTCGATGATCAGAACTTCAACCTGGAAAATATGAAATTAAAATAAAATGTCATTTTTTTTTTATTTTGTTATTAGTAACTTTAATTTTATAAACAGTTTATTTCTACAATAGCAAAACTTTTCCATGAATCCAATTAGCTAGAAAATTCGTTAGTATAGTAAAGATATACTAAGTAGGAATTAACGTAACTACTAACTGAAAAAGACTGTACTATATACTAAGTATATCTATAATAAGTAGAAGTTAACGAAGTTTCTAGCTAACTAGATTCATGGAAAAGTTTTGAAACATAAATAGGTTAGTTAGAAAAATTGTTTTCGTTTTTCCAAACAAACCAAAAAAGCTTAATTTTGGAAACTGATAAAAATATTACATTTCTTAAAAATTTGCATTTTTCACTAATTATGTAAATGGAAAAGAGATTTCATAAAAAATTCACAAATAGAATGAAAATATAAGAAGGAAATCATAGAAAACAGTACAGTTTTTTGGTGTAAATTGGTTGTTCATAATTACCTCGCTCTGTAGACGAGACTTCTGTTTTTCAACATTGTTGATCTTAACGATGAGGGTTTCGATTTGTTCCTCCTGTTCTTGGATACGGATAGAATATTTGCGGCGAATTTCTTCGATTTCCTCAGCCCTGGCAGCAGCTTCGGCTTCGAATTTGGAACGCCAGTGCTGAACTTCTCCATTAGCCTTGACCAATTGGCGCTCAAGGTCCAGACGGGCTTCGGATTCTTCTTCAAGCTGAACGCGAACGGATTCCAAGTCGATTTCAACCTGAGTTGGGGGCAAAATTACATTAGAATCACTTAGCCCAATTAGTTAACTTAATAAAAAACAAAATGTTAGAAATAAGTCAACCTGGTGCAAGTTGGCCTCAAGAATAGAGCGTCTTCTTTCATCATCTTCGAGCTTACGACGCGCGTCCTCGAGCTGGCTGGCCAACTGACTTCTAAGGTACACAACGTTCTCGATGTTCACCTAAAATTGATATAAAAAATGTTAACGTATTGATTTTAATTAACATTTTACGATCAAACTGATTGGGTTTTATAAGAAGGTGTTGTCAAGAGTCTCCGAAACCGGCGTGTTTGTATGAAAAGGGCAATGAATGTGAAGGAAGCTATGAAGGTCTGCCTGTATATGTTGATAGCTAGAGACCGAGTTCAAACATAGGCTACTTTTTCTAAAATCAACCCACAAAGGATTAAAATGAAAGACGAAAATTTGTCAGAAAATCTTTTATACGTAGACAAAGTCGCTGGTACATAGCTTTTAGCTTAGATATGTGAAATCGAAATCGAAAGAGGCATAAAAGGATTAGAATTACCTTAAGATCCTGAACTTCCTTGACGAGCTCCACATTTTCCTGAGACAGGCGTTGTTTGTGGGACGTGATGTCAACGATGGTGCGGTTCAGCTCCTCAATCTTGACATGAAGTTCACTGATTGTAATCTCCAGCCTTTCACAGGTCTTAGAGATTGTGATTTTCTCCTTATTCACGTTCTCCACTTGGGCCAACAGCTCGTAGACTTCAGCTTGGAATTTCGACTTTTCCTTTTCAGCCCTGAGAACAAAATTAACTAATATTGTAACACTGCTTTGCTGTAAACTATAACATAACTATGCAACAATATGTTTTACAACTTCTGCAATGAAAATTTCGCGTGGCATATAATTGAAGTAATGGGAAAATATTAGTATTATTATTGTGCGTGTCAGGATTTCAAAATGGCGTCATGGATGTAATATTACACCGTTTCTCACCTGGCTTTGCTGTGAGTGAGTTTGTCGATCTGTTCTTGGAAGTCCACAACAATTTCTTGGTGCTTCTTTTTGAGCAAATGAGCTGTTTCCTCTGACTCCAGGTGGACATCTTCAAGCAGTTTACGAAGTTTCGTCAATTCTGTATCACGTTTCCTGTTGATCTCGAACTGAAAATACATAATTTACTTGAGGTTGTGATTTAAAAACGTTTGTGAAACCAAAAAATGATGCGATAGACGTTAATGTCTACACATTTGAGACTTGGAATATTGATTGAATATTTTAAAAATATTATTTGAATGAATCGATTCTGCTAGTTACTAGCATAAACCATCTTGATATTTGTTAAACAATTAATTAAATAAAAAGATCCATTGATTAAAAACAAGGTTAAGTTAGTGAACCACAGTTTAAAAACGGTAAATTATAATTTAGTTTATTAATTAATTGCGACAAATTGTCACAAAGTTGGTTTATGCATTATAATTAATTATGAATAAAATGTTAGCAATTAATCACAGTCTGTGGATAAAATAAATCACATAGACATAATTACTGAAAATCATCCGTAAAAATTCAAACTAAATTCAAGAAATTCAAAAATAAATTAAAATTTTTAGATCCTACAGATCAAACTGCTTATTCTTCAATATGTCTTTAATAAGAAAATAAAGAACATATAACACAAGTGTTTAAAGGAAATTTAGATTCAAAACTGAAATTTATTAACAAATTATTATTTTTAAACCATACAGCTCGAACCGCTCAGTTTAGGAACTTATATTTTTATAAAAAGTAAGAAAAGCACATTCATTAAGTAAAGTTTTTAAAGGAAATTTGAAAATTAAGATCGAAAATTGAAATTTAGTAACCAATCACTACTTTTAAACCCTACCGCTCAAGCCACTAATGCTAGTAACTTGTATTTTATAGAAAGTAAGTAATGTATATTCATAAAGTGTTTAAAGGAAATTTGAAAATTAAGATTGATAATTGAAATTTAGAAACCAATTATTACTTTGAAACTCTATAGCTAAAACCACATCTTTTTAGGAACTTGTATTTTTATAAAGAGTAACTAAAGTAAATTGACAAAACTGTTTAAAAGAAATTTGGAAATTTAGATAGAAAATTGAAATTTATTAACAAATTGTTTCTTTTAAATTTTATAGTTAGGATCGTTAATTAAATGTTCTTGAATTTTTATAGAAAGTAATTAAAGTACATCAACACAAGTGTTTCAAAGAGGTTTGGAAAATAATATTGAAAATTGAAATTTAGTATAAAATGCTTGCTTTTAAATTTTATAGTTAGGATCGTTAATTAAATGTTCTTGAATTTTTATAGAAAGTAATTAAAGTACATCAACACAAGTGTTTCAAAGAGGTTTGGAAAATAATATTGAAAATTGAAATTTAGTATAAAATGCTTGCTTTTAAACCCTTGCAGCTCAAACCGCTAGTACAACTTGTATTTCATAGAAAGTAAGAAAACACGCAGTTAAAAGTTAAATATTTTTTTTGACAATCCCGACTAAATTTCAAGTTACATATTTTAATAATAATAATAAATTATTAATATTATTATTATTAACAATATTTATAAATAATAAATATTTCTAACACATTTTTTGTATGGTATAAAGTTAAACCATTTAGTATACGATAAGTAGAATAAACACGAATTTCTTGAACTTTATTTCAAAACAAGAAAATATATCAATTTTCGTAGAACCATGGAAGCTGAAATAAAATTAATAAAATTCACATGTCATGTATATCACAAATACAGATATCGCAAATATAGAAATAATATAATAAATTGGAAATATCGCAAAGCTAAGAACAATCGCATAAAAAAGGTATCGCACAGCAACATAATACAGAATATGAAAATATCATTATAAATAAATGAAATTTTGTTTTTATATAAAATTTACATATGTACCTACACTATATTTATATAACATGAGTAAAAAACTGATAAAAACATAATAATAAATTTTGATTTTAAAGAAAACATTGAACAAATTTTAAGAACTAAGCCAATTATTTTTTAACAAATCTGTAAAAATCAATTTTTTTCTTGTTATATAAATATAATGTAGAATATTATGAAGCATGTAGATTTTTTTTACCTGGCTCTCGGCACCTCCTTCAGCCTCTTCTAGCCTTTCAGAAAGCTGAATAACTTGCACGCTCAAATCTGCCTTCTCTCTTTCGATCTGGAAAAATGTATAAATTAATATTTTTCGTATTCAGATAAGTAATCAAAATTATTAGTTTTTGGAGTCTCTGTCTAATGAGTTCTTTGTTTAATTGAAGCTTTATTTAGGTACTAATGTTAAATTAATTTAAATTAATTAAATTTAATTTCTATGTCTCGCGGAAATAGACAAGGTGTTTATTTATTTTCCCGTCCCTTACATAATTTATAACAAAAAATTAAATTTTAAAAAGAGAGAAATTTTAAACAATTTGCGGTTCAAATCATTTAAAACAAAGAAAAAAAGGGTGTATAAAAATATTTAAATTTCAAAAAATATTTGAGATAGAAAGGTCCATTATGCAATACCAAGGTGTTTTCTCGGACGTCCTTCGCATATTTCAATATTGTGTTCCTCTAAAATTAGCCACATTCTGCGTCTCACGGTAGTGACTAAGTAGGATATTTTTGCCACATATTCCGCGGTCTATTATTGTATTTTAATAATGTAGCATTCTTAACAGGAACGAGCATCGTTTGGCCCAGTTTCAAAAGGAGACGGGAGAACGAGAAGTTGAGTTTTCTGTAAATGTTTCTGCGACGAGACTAAATATATCGCGAGGTGCGTAAACGGCCACTGGACCGCAAGAAGGCACTTCGGCAGTGCGTGCATAGCACGTCTTTTGGCTTCGGAGCACGAAATCAAAAGTTACAAAAATAGATCGTGCAAACTCTATTCATGCAGCATCATTCGCCCTGATATGATGTCCTCTTTGTTAATTTACAGCCACATTTAATTAGTAACACTTTTCATTTTATATCTTTTTAATTAAAATTATTACTACAACTTTACTTTAATTCTTTTTAATTAAAGTATCTCAAGATTTATGATATGAGACCTCAAAAAGCACAACGTGAGATAACTGACTTTTTTAAATATTTAGACATCCAGTATTTTACAGACAAATATTTTAAGTTAGAAAAATAAAAAAATACAAAATCAATTTTGAGTATACCATTTTTAATTTTTTACAAAATTGATTTCGATTAGAACAAAAGGGTTTTTAAAAAAAAAATAAAAATTAAATAATATTTATAATGATTATCACAAAAATATTAATTGTTATTTTTAAATATTAATTGTACACTCTAAAATACAAAAAAATTGTTAGCACGTTTTTTACATATAAAGCATATTTTTTTAATTATTCACTTTTAAAAAATAAAAATAAAAGTTACTTAAAAAAATTAGTCATTTAAATATTAAGCAGAATTAATGTTAAAGGGTAGTTGTATTAATAGGTGTGTAAGCGCGCTCGCCCCGCCCCCACCTGCGCAGGCGCGCCCGCTATGGCCGCGGCGCTAGCGCATATCACATTTCGCGCGTACTCACCCTCTGACGTAGCTCCCTTTCGGATTCCAGATCATCCTGAAGGAGACGAATCTTATCCTGAAAAATACAAGATATTCTATCATGTTTCCGCAAACACTTCACAAACACTGCACTGATTTAGAGGCCGGTACCTCCAGCCTGGAGAGAGCACTCAGGTCGGCGCTGTACTCGATGTTAACGTCGGTGGTGCCGCCGCCGCTGCTGCGGTAGGTGTACTTTGAGGTCTTCGCCACGGCAGACATTGTCGCTGGTCGTCTCTCGATCGGCAGTCGGCGCTACGTTACCGGTCGGGCACCGTTCGACTAGTGAGAGCGGGAGCGGGCGGC
>NJDD01000924.1:588579-613928 GCA_002245505.1 Calephelis nemesis
GCGGATCGTGTTACCACCCCCGCGCACCCCCCTTTCAGCCTTTTATAGACACGCCCGCCTTAAACTCGCTGGGCTTTTTTTTGTTTTGACAAAAAATTTGGCGAATCCTTTCTGCATCTGAAAACGGGCGCCGTGAGTTAGGTAGGATGCAGGTGCATCTGTGCGCATGCGGTCGGACCCAGGCGATTCTTGGCGGATACCTGGCAGCGCCCGCCATTCAACCCACACAAAATGTCACCAACCATCTGAACTTAACAATGAACTTCTATTGTATAAATTAGGCTCTGTTGTATACTTCTTTTGACATAGATTTAACAGGACGTACATTAAAATTTGTATATCTTTAAGAAGAAAATTAAGGTATTTCGAGCTTCTTTCATGGAATCCTTTTTTTAATCAAAGTATATCTTATCACTTTTATTTTAATTTTTATTTCTAATTATAATAAACGAAACTGGTTTTAAATGCTCGTTTAGTTGAAATTTTCCTAATTTTCGTCGATAGAGAGTTTTCTCCGAAAGGACTGTTTTGACTGGTTTACGGACTGACTCACATAAAGAGCCTGAAACTACTGAATACAAAACTTTGAAATTTTGTATTTAAGTACCACATTTTTTAGAGTTCTTCTCAAAAACTTTAAAAAGGTTGGAAATTAATATATTAAATTTTTAGATGTTAAATGTTGCTGCATGTACGATGTCTAGAGACAAGGACACAGACAAGGATTTAGACCTTCCGTACACGAGAAGGGAGTTGCAATTGAAATGTCGGTATATTTTAAATACCTACATAGCAACACTTAATAATATGTTGTCATTTGAGAGCTTACAGTAATATAGAGCTTTAGTAAAACTGGTCAATGTCGGTAGCATTTCGTACATGACATTTTACAGTATTGTTGAATAGATTTTCATAGCTTATGTTTCCTTGTTGCAGCTAAATCTCACTAGAAGAGCTTTAGTAAAGAGGCCGCCATTTTAGCCAAGACCCTGACAAAACTTTTTGTGATGTAATATGATTATCATAAAAGAAAAAAAGAGAAAAAAATATAAAATACGGAAGGCGAGGCAGTATGACCTAAAGGTCCTAGTCTGACCCAAAAATAAGAATACAATGTAAGTATTTTTGATGCGCCAAAGGCACCTAATGTATGGTTTCAATCGAATAAAAAAATGTTACATTCATTTCGCGCTTTCTTATTTTTTACTCTAAACTAAAAACTGGAACACAGCAAACGCAAACACTATTGTGCCCGCGATGGTAAGATATGGTGTAGACGAGGGAGACAAGTAAGATTCTACGTGCTCCCTATGTAATGTGTATTGTATGTACCTATGTAAATATGTAAAGTGTATTTTCTATCATCAGAAGGTTTATCCGCTAGTTGGCCTACGATGAATATACGAAAATCCTCATGATCGGTTTAAAATAATTATAGATTATTTTTTTACTTTTTTCATTCCTGGTATTTAAGCCTACGAAAAAAGAAGGGTGTCTAGTCTACGAAAAGTTTGACCTACCTTTCAGTGTGTGTCTGTGGAACGAAAAGACCGCTTTTGATGCGGATTTCTTTTTTGAAAGCTGACGTAATTTTACATGTTGATAAGCTATAATTGATGTAAATTTTCTCATTTTTATTCAAGTTTCATATACCCACCATTGTTTATTTTTTATTACATACTATCTGATCCGACTAAAACTTAATAACAGTTTGTATTGTAGCTTTGTTTTTTTTTCCATTTACCCTGCCATTTTCCCAGATTTTTTTTCTTACGAACCTTCTTCTGGCAGTAACTTACATAACGAAAAAAGAGTTTGCAAAATGAACCATAATTTTAGGCGTGATGCGATGATCACGCGAAATGGGGATTCATTTTTGTGTATATACTAGCCGACCCGGAGTACTTTATATCGCTTGACTTTAACAGCTAGGTGCTAACTGTCGAATCAAAGCATTTTCTTCCAATATCCCATTCCCCGTTTTCCGCGTGTTGGTCCGGGCTCCTTTGTAGAATAGACCATCTGCCTTCCTGTGCCAGGCAGCTCGTAAAAGGCGAGCATAGGCTTACCGTCACTAACACCGTGACATTTGACTAGATGGTAGAGTTTCGCAGCGACTCACCCGGGTTGGTAGCTTACCTATTCTTGCCGCCAAACGTCATGACGTGTTCCGGTTCGGAGGGCTAAGAAGCCGGTAAGCTTACTTTTGCTCGAGGCCTAACATCCCGGCCTCAGGTTGGCAACGCACCACTACCAACTTTTGTATCTTTAGGCGGCGTGAATTTTTTCCCATCAGGAAATCCGTCTGCTTGATGCCTTCCAATGTCATTAAAAAAAATCCCCCGCAATTTTCCTGTTTTCTTCTTCATATGAACCTTCTCCGAAACACAGCAAATAAAGAATTACCAAAATTTGCCTATCCGTTCAGGCATTATGAGATGACAACATCATTTTTGTTTAGATATTTGTAGATTGTAGACCCGTACCAGGTCAGTGTACACCGATTTGTTGATTTTAAAATAAAAAATTAGAATGAAAAACAAATCCCATGGGCCATACATAATAAAAAGAAGTAGGTGGTTCTCCTGATGGCAAGCATTCGCCGTCTACAGACACCATAGATGTTACTGGTGTCGTATCTTATGACCGGGTCTGAAGTCACGAGTGCAAAACCAGAGACCTTACCTAAGCGCGGTTCATGTCTGTGACGGAGCTACTTCTGATCTCTATCACCTGGTATCAATGTCTGAATGTAAGAATGGTATAGCGTGCGATGCTATCATCACGTCCCGACGCCAGTTAACATCTGTTGGTCATAAACACGTAATATAAAAGAGATTTTAGAGCTTCGCACACTTTCATGTAGTTGAGTATCTATTTGGATCGTCGTATTAACGTTGTATACTGGCTAATTCTACAAAAAATAAATCGTCGGTCGAATCACGAATAGGCGCAACTGTTTTCTTACAACTTAAAGAAATCACCGATGAGTTTCATGGCCATACAAGATTATTTTATAAGTTTAAACAGAATGTTAAAGTTTACTTTCAGAATAAATTTAACCCTTAATGTTTAGTTATTAAAATATTTCCACAAGCTTTATTATATTAGGAGATATAAGATTTTTTGTCAAAACACATCACGTCAAGTCAAACTCAAAATGGACATTTGTTGGTTACGCCTTTTCGTGATTCGACCGACGAAATGAGTCAGTAGATTTATTCATTATGCGTATTCATCTTCTATCTAAACTGTCAAAGACCAAGGTGAATCACTTCGCGGTGATGAAACTATCCAGAATATTTTTCAAACGCATAGTATTTTTTGTTGTGCTCCACTTGGGGCTACAATAATTTATTATTAGAAGTGGTCGCCCATTGGTCGAAATTTGACAAAAACAAATTTTAAGTATAAATTATTCAATGTAAATTATTAAAATATAATACATTACTACGGTTCTATTGTTTATCTTTTTGATAAGAACGCCATCTTCATTTATCAAGACCAACTACTTTTTTTCCAAATATTATGAATATAGTTTGTGCGCCATCTGTGATCTTTTATCTTTTGTCAATGTATTTGTTAGTGTGTGTCAAATGTATGGTAGTATGTGTAATGTTTTATTTATTGATTTAATGCACTTTATAAACATTATTACTGAAAAATGTTAGCGTTCTGCCCTTCTACGCGTAAGCTACAAGTGTGCCAAATTTCATACTCCTCCGTACTCGCAATTTTCGTAAGAAGGTGTCCAAGGTTTTTGCTTTACTAATTAATATTATTATAGGGCAAAATATGTTTCTAAGTAACTCAACAGGTATTTTTAGCTTACTCCACAAAAGGTGGAAGTTCTTATCGCCACAGCATTTTTTGTATGCTTGACTAGTAACAAACCCATTTCAATGTTTTTTTTTCAATACAGATCATAATTCCAAGATATATGCATCTTATCATAATCCATAAAATAAAAAAAGACGGATTGCACTCCGGGAGTGCCGGCAAAAGTGAAAATTTGAAAATTAACGTTGTGCATTTTTGAAATTTTTGGAATGGTTAGGGAATAATTTTACACGAATTGCTTTAATTATCAGTATGAAAGTACTATCATTAATGCACAAATATTACTTATAACCTGCGTTTGGCTTGACAAAAACTCGCTAAACAGACCACGTGACGGCTAGGAGCGTCGTCATATTATCTGTACAACGAACATTGCTCGTCTACACATAAAGCTTATTTTCAAGATGGAACAAATAGAGCAATGTCTGTTGATGTTATACGTTTCTGCTATCTGTGAGAATGTAATGGTAGGGAAAATCCAGCGTATTATCCATTGTGCATCCTAAACTCTTCGGAAATATCTAAGCAATACAAAAACATCAATGAATCTACGTGATATTTTAAATCTTGCGTCGTCATATTCGCGCATGCGCAGCACGCCGTCTTACGTTCTGACGATCTGGTGCGAGTTTAGAAGTTTTTACCCATTCCAAAAAAGTGCGCAACGCCGCTAAAGAAGTTTTCACTTCAAAACATGTCTATGTTAGACGAAATCATCTAATCTTCTAGTAGGATGTTGATAAAAATTATGTGTTATTGATTGAACATCAATGCTAAAAAATCACAAAGCTGAACATCGGCACTGCTGATGTGCAAGAAATACACACCAAAAAGAAGACAAAAATCTAAAAAGACTCTAGCAACTTACAAAAAGAACTGAAATCCCACCAAAAACATTTCGTGTAAAATGTTGTCAAGACCACCACATAAGGTTTGCACTGTAAAAAAGATATCAGATCTCATGCGGAGCCAAGCTTCTGAATCTACACGGCTTAACTCTACCAACTCTTACTTCACAAATTCTACATATTATCAGTAAAAATTCAGAAAGTAAATATTCACATCACTTCCACAACGGTAGCGAAACGGCGAAGTCATATATTTTTTTCTGATATGTATAATTTGTAAAGTAAGGGTCGGTAGAGTTAGGCTGTGCAGATTCGAAGCTTGTCTTTTCGTGAGATCTGATATTTTTTTACAGGGTAACGCAGGGTAACCACACGGTCGTCTTGGCAACATTTTACATAAAATGTTCTTGGTGGAATAGCTATTTAAGAAATGCATCTTGCAAGCGATATGAATATTTTTTTGCCATGCTAAAAATTTAACATTTAACCTCTTAAATCCATATTGGCAACACTAAAAATAGTATAGCATATTAAATTACTCTAACAGCCGCAAACAGAGACGTCCGTTTAACATTGAATCTATCATTAAGTCATCAAGTCACAATTTTTGTGGAAAATGTTGGCTTAGTGACTTATTAAAAGACGTCTCTGAGTGCTGAGTGGGTCCGTAAGTTTCAGTGATAGGTTCATTGGTCGAGGAACTGTCGTACACGCCTAACTCAGGTTCGAATCCCGATGAAGCATGGGCAAGCGTTCGTGTGATGAACATTTCAAGGGCTGGGTTTCAATTAACAACTACAAAACATGGGGCAGACTAAAAGTTTTGCACTTTTAGCTAATCGGAAATATTTGAATTTCAAATGTTATATTTTTAAAACTGCAACCTTTTTAGTAATAAAAAAAGATGTGTGTGTGATTCACACACGATAGAAGTGAAACTCTCTCTCTCCTAATCTCTATCAATCTCTACCAATCTCTATCAATGTCTATCAACTTATGAATCTTTATCAATGTATATCAATCTCTATCAGTATCTATCAATGTCTATCAGTATCTATCAATATCTTTCAATGTGTGTCAATGTCTATCAGTTGTAAAAGCCATAAAAGAAAAAGAAGAAGAAGAAGAATGTCTATCAGTGTCTATCAATGTCTGTCAATGTCTATCAATCTCTATGAATCTCTATCAATATATATCAATGTCTATCAGTGTTTATCAATGTCTATGAATCTCTGTCAATGTATATCAATGTCTATCAATCTTTATGAATCTCTATCAATGTCTTTCAATGTTGATCAACCTCTATAAATATATGTTAATTTCTATCAGTGTCGATCAATGAATGTAATATATCAGTGTCTATTTTTCTATATCAATCTCTATCAGTGTCGATCAATGTCTAACAGTGTCTATGAATCTCTGTCAATGGCTATGAGTGGCTATCAATCTATCAATCCCAAAAGCCGCATTCTCCTATAGCACGATAACGCTTCTTTGCACACGGCCAACTAAACAAAGTAATTTTCGCTTTCGAAAAAGTACATCTCGTCACTTATCCTGCGCATAGCCCCGATCTAGCACCCTGTAATTTCTGCATTTTCCCCAAAATCAAAAATTTGCTGAGAGCTTTTATTTTTACTAATTTCGAAGAGGCAGTGATAACGTTCAATAAGCAGGAAGAAAGAAAACATGCCTTCAGATCTGTAGTCCTCCTGTTTAAAAAAATGGGTCGATCGCGTAAGAAATGTTTAAAATGTAAATGAGATTATTTTGCAAGCAATAAACATCATATTTTGGCCATAACATGTTGGTTTTTTAAGTTCCGCTAAACTTATAGTGTGACCTACGTATTCAATTGACTTAACTTGTTTAGGGATATTAATTTGGTTATTATTTATCCTATTAATATTATTTTATAAATGTGAAAGTTTGTACATTCGTTTGTTACTCCTTCACGCAAAAACTGCTAAACCGATTTTCATGAAATTCGGGACACAAATAAACATAACTTGGATTGACACTTAGCACAGTTTTTATCCCGAAAAAATGTTTCCGTGGGACCAATAACTACGAGGGCAACGCTGCGGGTAACAGCAAGTTCAATGTAATTTAAAAATTCACCCAAAGTGTTTGAGCTCTCAGTACATATCACATCACATATATTTTAAACTTACTGGTGACATAATTGCAATTATAACATAATATATCAGCCTTTCAGCCACGTTAACCATTAATCAAAAAATTGGCTAGCTCCTAATGAAATTATAATGATTTTGACATATTTTAATAGAAGACAATTATTTTATTCGACGTTAGATGTAACTTGGCATACGAAATACAGGTAACATCTAAAGAACTGGCAAAATTTTGAAAAACGGTTCAGAATCGCTTTTGGTCTATGCAAAAACTATAAATTTAAAAAGTATTTAAAATTTCAAAAACTGTTTTTAATCCGACGCAAAATACAAGATTATTACGTAAGCAGAGCATAAAATTGGTTCTCACCGACCGCCGTCACATTCACAGGCTGGTGACGTCATGCCTCATACTAGGTACGACATAGCGTAAATAAAGTAAATATTACAATTTGGCAATTACATTTAAAATGCATTGCCATTTAAGTCCTCCCATATAATAAAATTTAGCCGGTCCTTTAAAAGTAACCCTGTATTATACGCCAACAGTTTCTTATAATTAACCCAGCATTAAAAAACAGGAAAATGGAGACGACAAATCTATAAAGTAAAATAGTAATAAAAAATGAATTGTACATGAAATATTTTTTAAAGCAATATTTGCTACATATTCTATATAAAAAACATAGAATATGTCTATTCAATTTATTCGCAAAAATGACAGACTTAAAAAACATAAAAGCTATTAGTACATCACTATCGTTTGTACAGTACTAGCTGTTGCCCGCGTCGTTGACCGCGTGAACATTGTTTTAATAGGATTCTTAGGTATGGACTTGCATTAGTCTGCTAGGGACACAAAAGTGGCGAGCACTGACAATGCAGCAGCATGATCATTGGTTGAGTGAGCTCTCTACTATGAAGCTATGATTGCATGAGGGAAATAATTCAGTAACCTAGGTGATACTTCCTACCTGAATTAGTACTTTCAGTAATTACCTAAATAAATACTTGCAGTAGTTACCTGTACTTACAGTAATTACCTAAATAAGTACTTGCAGTTGTTAAGTACCTAAATAAATACAGTAATTGTTACCTAAATAATTACTAGCATAGTGATAGGTGGCAAGTCTATCGCCAACCGGGCACATATCCAATCCCGAGCAACGCTTTTTTTTTACTAGAAAATTGGAAAAACCAAATTTTCTTTTTGTTGTCCGACTCGGGATTCGAACCCGGAACCTCATCCAGTCAAGTCCGACACCTGAAGCTAGACCACAGAGGTCCTGGACTAAATTACTTTTATTGGAAAACTGCAAATACACATTGCAGCTAGACCCAGGGGTCGAACTAGGTACCTCATGTAGTCAAATTTTTCACCAGACTGCAAACAGTTGTATAATATATGATATATTTACATACAGTTGTATAAGTTATAGGGCTAGTAGTTACATAATTTGCCGTGAAACTTACAACATTCGATTCGCGACTGAGGTAGTTAATTAATAATCTGAGAAATGTCAAGATATTTCAGGATCCTTACATTCGTGAATAATCTACAGCTGTGTCCAAGCCGTATAATCGTGCACATAAGCTGTGTTACACCTTAAATACCTTTGTATTTTTAATTTAAACTAGTGGTTGCCTGTTGGTTGAAATGCGACGGTAATAAATTTTAATATCTTGTTGATTAGAACGCCTTCTTTATTTCTTAAGACTAACTACATCGTTTCCAAACTTCAGTGCGCCATCTGTGAACTTTTAACGTTATCATCCATATATTTGTTTGTGTGTGTCAAATGCATGGTGGCGTGGGTAATATTTTATTTATTCATTTAATGTACTTTATAAGCATTGTTATTGAAAAATATTAGCGTTCTGCACTTCTCCTACACATAAACTATAAGTGTGTCAAATTTTATGCTCCTGCGTCGACGCAATTTTCATAAAAAGAGGTCCAAAGTTTTGGCATCACGTATTAATTTAATATAGATTCAATAGTAATTCTTAAGTCTATTTCTGGGAATAGTCCTTACAAACAAAAGTTTGATACATAACATATTATATGTTACTTATCATTACTCAAACAATGTCGCTTTGTGTTGTCTATTTTTATATATGTTTATATCTTTAAAACTACGCAACGGATTTTGATGCGGTTTGTTTATTCGATAGAGTGATTCTAGAGTAAGGACCAGTTTAGAATAACATAGAAATTTGCCGCCCACCCGTGTAAAGCTGGGTCGATCAGCTTTTAATTTAAAATATATCAAAACTACAACTTTCGTGTTTGAATATCCCTCGTTCCAATTTCCACGCACAGGTGGGAAAGTCTTCAGTTATATTCTTGCCGCTCAAAGTGGGGCGAATGCTTTCCGTGTCCCCTCCATACCCGAGATGACTCAGTCCTCGAGGCTAGACTCAGAAGCTTAAATTATCTAAACACTCAAACCGAATAAACATCCTCGAAATCATGAAACAAATGCTAAAATGTTATGACTTATGCCATGTTTGAATGTTTTTTAATCATATCTTATGACAAAATGATTGATTATTCCAGAAAAATTAAGACATATTACAGTCTCGTTAGATTGTATTTTATTACTGTTATAGCTTATGTGCTTATTATTGTCGTGTTGCGGTTGTAATGATAAATTAAACAAAAAGTCGAAGGTACAACAGGTTGGCAACTCACCATTAAAATCTTTGGAGTATGTAGATGACATTCACCTGTGTCTATCAATTGCTACAAATTTAATCAAATATTTTAACACCACAATGTGGTAGAATATGTTGGCATGCTAAATATCTCTGTAACAACTTTTTAAGCCACATGTTCTGCAATTAAATAAAATTCATTTCATTTCAAAAAGCTTTTCTTTTTTACCTTCTTATAATGAAAACTAGATTTAATTGACTTCTTAATAACGAGGAGCTATGTGTCCGATTTTTATATTGTTTGTTTGTTGTATGTTTATCGCTTTTTGTGATAATTATTAACCAATTTTAATTTTTTTTATCCGAAAGTGTGAATTTGGTGATGGGATTCTGGAGAAATTGAGCAACATTTTTGTGTACCAAAATGATATAATGTTGTTACCGAAGTTGAACTTTTTAAACAGTAACTATAAATAGTAACTAAGTATATTACTTACGAGATTCTTTAGCTATTGTTTTACAACTTCTCCAATTTAAATTATGTCTCCTAAATCTACCAAAACTTTCTTAGGTAAAGCGCTGTAATAACACTATATATAAATATTACTGAACAAGTTGCACAAATTGAATTCAAACTCAATGTAAAAAATAATATGCTTGTATTGACGAAAATCGCCTCTGTGGTCTAGTGGTTCAGTTGTTGGACTCGACTGCAAGATGTCCCGAGTTCGAATCCCGGGTCGGGCACCAAAAAGAAAATTGAGTTTTTCCAATTTTGTAATACAAAATGTTGCTCGGGATTGGAAATGTGCCCGGTTAGCGATAGGCTTGCCACCTATCACATTGTGGCACTTCGGCTAGTCGTGGATGCCCTGGTTGTGCCTCTGCCTACTCCTTCGAGAATATGGGATACTAAGATACTTTACTACTTGTATTTAAAATCTTTTTACAATCTGTTAATTGAAAGAGTTAACGCGTACTGAAAGGTATGATATATAATCCAGTTGGTTTATAAATAAAATAGAGAACCATATCGCAACTTCATCGCCCTTACGACGATAAAGTTTATTTTAATCTTTACACCCGAAACCGTCATTAAGGAGTCACCGAGTGCGCTGCCAACAATCCAAGTTATTTATGTTGTATTAAAACCATCAAAACATTCTGGAATTCCGATTGTGGTAAAAATATACTGTGTATTTAGCTAATGGAACAAAACTCCATTGATAGGACTGGAACATTCTAGAACAGGGACTATATATTCCGTAATAAACATACAGACGGATTATATGAAAAAAATCAATGGGTTGAAGTCCAGAAGTCTAGGCAGAAGTGAAAACTTGAGTATTAATGTTGTGAATTTTTTAATTTTGGAATGGGTAGAGAATCATTTTGCACGAATGGTTTTAATTGTCAGTATAAAAATACTATCATTTAATATGTGGTAATATGCAATATTTATTTAATTTATTTTGTTCGAGGACAAGAAGATGTACTTGCATGTCCATTCGTATATATACAACCAAATTCCTGATAATCTTAAATCACAGCCATTAAAAAGATTTCGAAAAAAGGTATATGATTTAATGTTAGAGAAATATTATAGCGTTAAAGATTTTTTTTGCCGACAAGCATATGTAATAAAATATTTGTCATAATATTAATTTATTATGTTTCAGAAATCTTGGTTGCCGAGGAGTTTGTTTTGCTCCTGACTGGCTAGATTTGAAAGCGGTGCCGGTGGTAGTTTGACTGACAACTGAAATTTCAATAAATATAAAACATTTTTTTAAATTATATAGCACATTATGTACATAATTAAATATTAAGTATTAATTAATTAAGTATTATATTATATTATATTATGTTCACATCACAGCGTGGTACAATATGTCAGAATCCTTCAATAATTTTGTAACAACTTTTTAACACACATATTCATTTTTAATTTTCAAGAGAAATGTTAACATGGCGAGTTGCACGTCTTTTTTTTAATTTTGTTGCTAAACTCGCAGTTTTTACATCTTCAACAGACTTTGTGGGCAAGCATAGTGCTCAGCCAGCGACATCATTGTTTAAATGGAATGAAATGGAAAGCCAGCTACAAGGGCCGCCTTTCGGAAGACCAAACCTTAACTTGGTGTTGCGTTCTGGTTCTTCCTAGCCGAAGCCGAAGGCGGCGGTGCAGTGTGGTGTCTTTTGTGCTGTTGCTTATTGTTTTGGGATTAGTAGGAAGGCTTGCATTAAAGTCCAAGGTCCAGTCGGATCCGGGAGGGACTGGATTGGATTTTTGTCTCAAGTTTTAGCCAGTCTACAAGCCTTTTTAAGAGTAAAATAAATAAGTATCTTCACGCCCATATCCCCGAAGAGGTAGGCAGAGGCATAACCAGGGTACACACGACTAGCCGAAGATACTAAGTCCCACAATGTGATAGGTGGCAAGCCTATTGCCAACCGGGCACACATCCTATCCCGAGCAACATTTTTGTTTTTGTTACCCGACCCGGAATTCGAACCCAGGATCTCATGAAGTCAAGTCCAACAACTGAACCGCTAGACCACAGAGGCGACAAGCTTTTTTGGTTTTGATTATTAACACTAAGGGATCATCGAGGACTAGTTTGAATGTCAGTCTAGTTCGTGTAATAATTGTACGGAACGTAGCTGCAGTAAGGTTACGCTTCGTAGCAGTGCTAGGTCTATTGACTGGGTCTGTGGTTAATACTATAGTCCTCGTTCAAAAAAGGTTCCTCCTCAGAGGAAGATACCAGGTTTTGGTCTAACCTAGAAGAAAGGATATTAAGGGCTAGAACGTTCCTGTTTTTGTAAGAGCATCGCCAATTAGAACGCCACCGCTTGAACGCTTTTTCGTATCTCGGAAGCCGTCATCTGAGGAAAACTCTTATACCGTGCTCATGTATTCGTCTGTTAGAGTACAATCTGACTTCCCGGAGACGGTAGAGGCGGCCCTTGGAGCGGCCGGCTTGAAGCTGGCTACTCAAGGGTATCCCAAGTCCCCGGACGTCGGGGAGGCAATTGTTGGCTTATAAATTTTTGCCATATATCTTGCTATATATCTTCGGTAGGTGATCTTTAGGGATCCCTCCATGATGGGGAGTCTACCGGGTCCATAATGTTGTTTTTCTTAGTTTTCTCGCAAGTTTTTTCCTTTTTCTTATTTTTTAAACCTTCTCGAGTTTTCGCGAGGTTAAAGGCCTAAGAGGGACACGTTTTCGGGATAAATACTATTCTATGAATTAATTAAAGTTACTTTTATGAGTGTGCCAAATTTCATGAAAATTGTTTTAGCAGTTTTTATGTGAAGAAATAACAAAAATCTAACAAACATACAAACTTTCGCATTTGTAATATTAGTAGGATTTATGCTTTTCTGCCAGAAAATCCCTTACGCTGCAAGATGTTTCCTCTAGCAGCAATTGAAATTCCTATAAATGTAATAAAACAGTAAAAAAGCTAAATCTCTACATAATACCTATTATGTTTTTTTAAAACAATGATTACCTATTCCCGCAAGGGACTTAGCATGAAGATGTGTATGTATGTATGAGTGTTATGTTTTGTACACAGGATACAAAACCCAAAAGGTTATTATAACGTGTACATAATCTGTGTAAACTTTTCACGCAAAAATTACTTAACGGATCGTAAGGATAACGAAACTTTCACTTGTATACCAAGTGGCTGTTAATAGCTAGTTACTTAAAAAACAAAACTCATCATTTATTATTGATCTAATAAAGATTATAGAGATTGAAATAACCGGCCGTTAAAATATTTTTAGCTTTGTCGAAAACTCGTTTAATGGCGAGCGGCTGCATACTAAACTTAATGTTTACAGCCAAAATTATTGGCACTACACATTTTCGTAAGTTTTAGTGACGAGATTATTCTAGATTAGTCGGTGATAGGTTTTACGGTAACTTTACCGGTTTGGTGATACCGCTTCTGGCCGTCGAAATGTTGGTGCTCACTACTGTTGTTTTTATTTTGGGGATCGTGTAGCGGTCACAGTTAAACAAAATATTTAGCATTTCAGTTTTACTAACTTTCTTATCTAAAAACAAACCAATAGTCTAAGATCCGAAGTTAAACTGACCTTGATGAAGCTGAAATTAAAGTGAAAAATATGGCTTAATTAAATAAATGTACTAGAAATTAACCTTTAATCATAGATGATAGATGTTATTTAGCCAAATTAATAAAGTAAGAAAAATTCTTTCATTCTTGAAGTAATAGATGCATTATAGAAGGTGCAAACGTTGGGTTGCCTTTTATTTACTTGGACAAGCTACTGGATTGCCAGGTTAAAGCCTTTACGTTGATGTAAGTTAACTTGAATATAATAATATTAATAGAGAACTAATAATAGAAAAAGATATCAACGTAAGTTGTTATATTCATCTATGTTAATATAGCGTTGTGTGCAAAAGATCGGAATTATCAAAAAACATTTTTTTTTAAATTATCGAAAAATTTCGTCCATATTTTTTGAAGCAATCTGTTTTGAACGTTTTCTCTTATGCACTAAATTTATTACAAAATAGGTTTTATTCTTTTATCAGATCGGTGAAGGTCAATGTAGGTTAGGATCTTAGACTATAGGCTAGTCATACTATAAGACATAGTCTAAGATCCTAACCTACATCGACCTTCACCGACACCATAGGTACTAAAATCTAACTCCGGATTGGGAAACGACCCCAGGCTGAGAAGATTGGGAGACAGAAACTCTTGTCCTTTTTGATGTCTTTTTTTATTTTACAATAAGTATACAATAATTAAAGTATTATTATATTATATTATATTTATAAGAAATTGGCATGAAGAGCAATCAATCTCAATCACTCTTATCAGCTAAATACTCAGCAATAGTACGTAGTACAAATTATACTGTGGCAATAGTACAAATACAAAAACTAATCTTTTTTATATAATTTCAATTTGACACATTTTAAAATTTGTTAATTGGAAGGTCTTTCATTTTAATTTTGTCAAAAAAGTATCGGGAATGGGTTATTTGACTATGTAAATAATACATAGAAAAGCTGGATTTGACGAAAAAAATTCTTGAATTTTGCACAATGATAGTGCGCCTTCGTATAAAACCATCATTGTGAACGAATTTCTGACCAATCACTCAACAAATACCATCAAGCAAACACCATTTTCTACGGACATAGCTCCAGTCGACATCTTACATATTCCTAAACTCAAATGGCCACTTCATACTTCGTAGCTCTGTTCTGTAGAAGACATAAAAGAGAATTCGTGGCGAGAACTGAAATGGAGTTTCAGTTCCAGCTCCTGACTGAGCGTTTAAAAATGTTTTGATGATTAGATTATTCGTTGGCGTAAGTGGTCTCTGAAAGTGCAACTTTATAGGTGGTTAAATAAATTAATATGAATAACAAACAGTTTGTGTATTATTGATATTATATAATTAATTTTTATTTTATATTTTTTTTTCTTTCTTTAGGCTTCGGCAAACGCGTTAGCATTTTGTCATTAATCAAGTAGAAATTTGCATCAAATTTACCCAAACTCAGAAGTCGTCAATAAGTCATGTCAGGGACTCATTACTCAATATCATGTAGTGAGATTTCGCAGAAACGGAGGAAATATCTTCATAATTATTTCATTAGTGCACTTTCACTAAACAAAATTTGTCATTTTTTAAAACTTATTTATTATTTACTAATAATTATTAGTTGAAATTTGAGTAATTTCACCCAATAAAAACACGAAAAAACTTCGACCAATATTTCTCTCGATCGAAACTTTTATTTAAATTTATGTATAAGATAGTTCTTTTATATAATCAGGAAGTTTATCGTAAAAAAAACGTATACATTGAACGTGAAGATCAGACCCATGCACTTTTTATTCCTTGTATTTACACAGTGTATATCACATTTTTTAAATTAACTTATATTCCTGTTAACATGAATTGTATTAAATTAGACCCGCGTGGTTAATGGTTCCACAGAAAAAGAAAATCGAAATAAAAACTATTCTATATGTTAATCCAAGTTATCCTCTATAGGTGCCAAATTTCAAGAAAATCGGTTAAGCAGTTTTTGCCTAAAGAAGAAACAAACAAACATACAAACATTTGCGTTTGTAATATTAATAGGATTAGTCTTGGTAAGTGTAAATAAAAAACGAAGTGGGTATTGACCGGTGTCGAGCTAAATTAAGCAGAGAAATAGAACTTACAACGGTGACACCTTTGGCATTCAACCACTTGTATGTACATCATAATTAACATCGGATTAGAAACAGATTAATCAGACGGATGGTCTCTGTGATACATTAGTCTATATCATTGCAGCAAAACTATATTCTTACGAGTATTTTGTATCTTCATACCCTTAACCCCGAAGGGGTAGGCAGAGGCACAACCGGGGCACCTACGACTAGCCGCAGACACTAAGTACTACAATGTACCCTTTTTTTTGTTTGTTTTATTAATTAAATCGATGACTCTAGGAGTTTTTATGTGAGAGATCAACGAACAAGCAAACAACTCTTCGGCTTATGGCGGCTGGTCTCGGTAGGTGCATCCCTACTCGAGTAATTTGCTGCACAGTGCTCTCCCACCAGTGATATTGCTGGTAACGACGCTTGCTTCTTATGTACTGTCAAGAAGAGAGGCAAATGGTAGGTATATTGTACTCAGTGGATCTATATGGGAAATCCTGAATATTGTAAATAATTCAAAGAATATCGGCTGGAGCGAAAATGGCAGACTTTTCTACTTTTTAAAAATATTCAAAATTTCAAATTTTGACAAAACAAAACATTTTAAGTCAGTTTCTTTGAATAAAGACAGCATAGGCTACTTTTCTCAGTATACTCAGATTTTATATAAAACATCATAATTTGTTAGTAATATGTTGAACCAGGTTTTTTTATGACAGTGTAAAACAAACAAAAATTCGGATATCCTAATGATAAAAAATTCACGCTCCTTAGAGGCGCCAAACGTAGTAATAGTGCGTTGCCTACCTGAGGTGGGATGTTAGGCCTCGAACAAAAGTAAGTTTACGTTATCCTCCAAACCGGTAGACGTCAACGCAAGCAACGCTGACCTCATAGCGGCAGGAATAGGCATGACAGTGGTACCAATCCGATCGAATTGCATGAAACTCCTCTACCTAGTCAAATGTCACGTTATTAGTGACGATTTGATTTTGATCACCTTTTACGAGTTGCCTGGTAGAAAGGCAGCTGGTCAATACTGCAAAGGAGATCAGACCAACAGAACTATTATGGTTAAGAAAATACTACAAGTTGGTTGGTTGCCCCGAGTTGGTCCGGGCTCCTTTGTAGAATAGACCATCTGCCTTCCTGAGCCAGGCAGCTCGTAAAAGGCGAGCATAGGCTTGCCGTCACTGACACCGTGACATCTGACTAGGTGGTAGAGTTTCGCAGCGACTCACCCGGATTGGTACCACCGCCTTACCTATTCCTGCCGCCATAACGTCATGACGTGTTCCGGTTCGAAGGGTGAGGTAGCCGGTAAACTTACTTTTGCTCAAGGCCTAACATCCCGGCCTCTGGTTGGCAACGCACCATTACCACCTTTGGTGTCTCTAGGCGGCGGGAATTTCTTACCATCAGGAAATCCGTCTGCTTGTTTGCCTTTCAATGATATAAAAAAAAACTACAAGAGCAAGACAGGGATTTCAGTGAGCGCATAAATCTTATATATAAAAATTCCCAAGACGTCACAATGTTAGTTACCGTACTCCTTCGAAACAACTTGACCGATTCTTATGAAATTTTGTGAACATATTGACTAGGTCTGTAAATCGGCCAATGTCTATTTTTCATATCCCTAAATGTGAAAAGTGACTCACCCCATTTTTTTTATTGCAGAACAATTCTGCCGGTTCAGCTAGTAGGTATAATTATAAACTAGATGCCATTGAGTTAAATGCATGATAACGCGTTTGAATTTAGTTTGTTATTTTGTCTCGCTTATATCGTTATCATAATTGATAAAGTTTTATCTATTAAATTAAGTTCTGTGTTCAAATAGAAAACTGAAGCAATTACAGAGAAATGTATGGATACAATTTTAATAATAGGAATTAAAATTGTAGAAATTAAATTTATCTGCGACTTATTTAACCCATGGAAACAAAATCTTACTAATGTTATGAATGCGAAAGTTTACTCTTTCACGCTAGAACGGCTGAACACATTTATATGAAGTTTGGAACCACAGATAGATTGTGACCTTAACATATTGGCTACTTTTAATTCTGATCACACAACGAAATCCTGTGAAAACGCAGCCGACGCCACAGGCAACAGCTATTAAAATATAAAGTAAAAGTATACACATTACTTTCAACAATCATAATGGAATTTCACCAAAAGCCGACGATGTGAACGATAGACTCATTTTCTAATTAAATTCTGGCATATATTCCAATTTACAGTTTACAGTTGGCGGTAAGATTTCAGATTTCTAAATAAACGGTAGGTAAAGGTGTTCGGCGCCGCCTACGACCGACTATTTCTGAATGTTGGAATGTGAGCTCCTCTCAACATTATATTATGTTGAAAATTTTATCCTATTAGTTACGCCTGCGATTTTGTTTGAGCACTTTATGCTTAGCAGTTCGTAGGTTTCATGAGTTAGCTTAGACTATAGGTTACCCTTGAAATGTAACTAAATTATTTGAGTAGTTGGCTGTGGTGAAGCAAATAGAAAAATCCAAATAATGCGTATCTGTAACATATTTTAATATTTTAATTTTTTCGAATGTGGATGAATGTACGAGCTAGGTTGACATTCCTCGACCAGATCGCTCGGGTGTTAGCCAAAGGTGGTGTCGAGAGTCTCCGAAAACGGCGGGTTTGGATGAAAAGGGTAAAAAGGGTAGGGTGTTGGTCCGGGCTCTTTTGAAGAATAGACCATCTGCCTTCCTGCCAGGCAGCTCGTAAAAGGCGAGCGAAGTCTTACTGTCACTAACACGGTGCCACCTGACTAGGTGGTAGAGTTTCGCAGCGACTCACCCAGATTGGTCCACCGCCTTACCTATTTCTGCCGCGATAACGTCATGACATGTTCCGGTTCGGAGGGTAAGGTAGCCGGTAAACTTACTTGTGCTCGAGGCCTAACATCCCGGCCTCAGGTTGGCAACGCACCATAATCAACTTCGGTGTCTCTAGGCGGCGGAAATTTCTTACCATCAGGAAATCCGTCTGCTTGTTGCCTTCTAATATCATTAAAAAAAAATGAATGTAGAGGAAGCAAGGCAGGTCTGCTAGGACCGTGAGGCCTCTCTGCCTACCCCGTAAGGAACTTGGCGTGAAGATATGTATGTCTTATAATAGTTACTAGCTATCCGGTAAACTTCATACCTTGCGCCCGTAATCTATATATATAAAAATCAATTGCTGATCGTTAGTCTCGCTAAAACTCGAGAACGGCTGAACCGATTTCGCTAATTTTGATTTTGAATTATTTGTTCAAGTCCAGGGAAGGTTTAAAAGATAAGAAAAAGGAAAAAAACTTGCGAGAAAACTAAGAAAAACAACACTTTACTTTTTCCCATACAAACTGAACGGGTGGAACGAAGTTCGCCGGGATAGCTAGTATTTTATATTTTTGCAATACTTTTATAGTTATTTTACTATTGAGGACGAAGTTTGAAACGAAACCAATCAATGCCCATGAAAATCGGTTTTAGAGTTCTCGGGTTATAGGTGGTTCAACAATTCTGACTGTATGTTATGATTTCATCTGATGTTGGTACTGGAAGGTTATTTATTACCACTGCCCTAATAAAATAACGTATTCTAGCCTTTTTTCATACTCATTTGACTTCAGCTATAAATTATTGTTACAAACTTTTACGTTACGTTTTATGTAAGCAAGTATTTTAGGAATGTTTTTATTTCAATCTATAATTTAAATGTGATAGAACATCGTCGAACAAAACAGAACACGAACAGAATAGAACACATTTAGAACAGAACACGAAAGGAATATAAAAGGACCAAAACATAACAAAACACGAACACAACGAGAACAGTACGTAACAGAAGTAGAACAGCTCATAACATGGCGTAACTGAACATGAACACAATCAGATAGAACTGAACAGTACAGAAAATAACAAAACGGAACCAAACAAAACCGAACATAACCAAACAGATCTGAACAAAATCGAATACAATTAAAGAGAATATTAATTTGTTGCACCAATACGGGCGTTAGTGACAGTTCACCAAAAAAACATGGACTCAGATCATAATACCGAGTTAAGAACCGAAGGAATCTGGGAAATGTTATGTGTATTTTTAACTTTGAATTGTTTGACTTACGTGACAGACTATATTTTTGTTTAAACTGTATAATTTTTTGAATTGAAACGCTGGTTTTAAGATATATATTTAATGCATATGCAATAATAAAAGCGTATAAATATCTTTATATCTTAACAAAAAGGTGGTGCCCTCCCTCTTTGTTATTCTCATCTTGGCGCGGGCACTTCAGAGTCGAAGATGTATGTCGAAGATCATTAAAATAAGTACATTATCTAATATAATATTAAATTCTCGAGTCACGGTGGGCGTAATTGAACTCCTCTGAAACCGCTCGACCGATTCTCTTGAAATTTTGTGAGCATATTGAACAGTTTTGAGGATCGGCCAACATTTATTTTTCATACCCCTAAGTGATAAGGGTGACCCACTCCAATTTTTTTGCTAAAATCACAATAAACGTATAGCAGAACAACGTCTGTTGGGTCAACTAGTTTAAGAATAGTTTTCTGAGTAACGTTTTTATCCAATAGCTGTCAAATGACGTGTTTTGCATTGGCTATCTCTATTGTATTTCTGTTGGTGACAGGAGATAGCAAATACAAAACACGTCACTTGACAGTTATTTGATGTACACTTTACCCAGTGATCATCACTAAAAAAATAAGGAGTCACCTTCCTGTACTTCTCTATAAATACCTATCTTAATTTCTTTACACCATACGTTATCCGTCTTTTTAAGGGCCAATTCCACGTTCCTGGTTTAAACTTAAGAATGAGTTAAACTATCAAACATAAAGTAACTAGCTGCGCCCCGCGGTTTCACCCGCGTAAGTCCCAATCCCGCGGGAACTCCGGGATAAATAGTAGCCTATATGTTATTCTGGGTCTTCAGCTACCTACATACCAAATTTCATCGTAATCGGCTTTGTAGTTTTTGCGTGAAAGAGTAACAAACATCCATACATCCATACATACAAACTTTCGCATTTATAATATTAATAGGATTTAACCCTAATTAGAAGCTAACTCAGTGCTTAATACTTAACGTGCAAGTGGCACTAATAAACATAGACAAAATAACTCTAATTAGTTTTAACCTGTTTTTTTTATGTTATAGGAAGGCAAACAAGCAGGCGGATTTCCTGATGGTAAGAAATTCACACCGCCTAGAGCCACCAAAAGTGTTAATGGTGTGTTGCCAACCTGAGGTCAAGATGTTAGGCCTCAAGCAAAAGTAAGTTTACCGGCTACCTTACCCTCCGGACCGGAACACGTCATGACATTATGGCGACAGGAATAGGTAAGGCGGTGGTACCAATCCGGGTGAGTCGCTGCGAAACTCTACCACCTAGTCAGATGTCACGGTGTTAGTGATGATAAGCCTATGCTCGCCTTTTACGAGCTACCTGGCAAGAAAGGCAGATGGTCTATTCTGCAAAAGAAACCCGGACCAACACTGGTCTTTAAGTATTTAATATACTGTCTTTGTACATAAATAAGACAGGTACAACCTTATTAAAAAACATGGACTAATGTAGGAGCAAAATCAAATTGATATTATATTCTGTATCACATTGTAATAAAAGCTATAATACCAAGTTGAACCTTGGAGTACTTTATTCCTTGTTTATTAATATTCTAATGAGTAGCTTAGGCGTACGTGTACATACGTGTGTGAATTTATAATAGCATCAATTGTTATTTTAAACGAAATGGTGACGATATACTACCAGATTAATTCTGGAATCTTAAATCCTCCCATCTTAATCAGAACACAAAAATGCAAGCAGCAAATATAGCACACACACAATAGGTCCAGATCCAGGTGAAAAAGAGTAACTTCTAAAATAAGCAGTGAAGTAATGAGTAGCAAATACGAATCTGATCGTATAGGAAAATTTATAGTATGTACGTTTATTGGTACTTGGTAATAAACAAACCGAGTATAACGACTTGTGAGTCATGAGTTGCTGGTGTACTTCAAACAGAAGGTTTATGAATTATAACGAATTGGCGATATGAAAATATAGGAGTATAAACTTGCACACAAAATTATAGGTCAACTTCACTCTTTGTATACACTATTGCAAGCTCGGGTTCGATCCCAGACCAGTGGAGCTGTTCAGTATCTTTTTAGTGATGATCATTGAGTAAAGTGTACAAAAAGTAGCTGTCAAATGACGTGTTTTATATTTGCTATCTCCAGTGACCAACAGAAATACAGTGGAAATAGCAAATATAACACACGTCATTTGACAGATGTTTGATGTACACTTTACCCAGTGACCATCACTAAAAAGATATGGAATCAGGCCCCAGAAGGATTACACTTGAATCCCGATATTATGTGAATTGGAAAAAGGAATCGCATGTGTCATTTTAAGTTCTTTAGAGCACAGTCCTAGCGGATTTTTTACGCTATACTCCAATACAGTTATGCCTGAAGAAATAAAAAAGGTACCAAATGCCACTCTTTAATTATTTTCTCTCGCATTTTTTTCGCATGGACGTGAGCGTCTCCCATTAGTCAAGTGTAATTGAGGAGCATTAAGCTAAAGCTTGATTTTATTTAATCAAGCTGGCATTGTTCAAAGTAGTCATAGTCTCAAAAAATAAAAAATAGTCTATGCCAGGAAAATATATAACGCGTGGCATCTTTCCTACAGTACAATTATATTTAACTCTGTGTTGTTACCTAAACTCATTAAATGAGATTTGGCGGTAACGAGAAAACATACAATATTCATTCATTACCATCTGTATGAATACTTACTACAAACCAAACAAAATTATACAAAATCTCTCCAAATTGACTATTTCTAGTCAGCTAGTCTAGACAAATTTGAATGCTAATCTAAAAACTGCGTTCACCTTCTTTATCAAAGCCTGTGTGCTGTGGATTTTCTTATTATATCTATCTTTAAACCCATATCCCGAATAGGTAAGAGACACAACTAGAGTACCCACAAATATCTGAAGACAAAGTCCCACAATCTAAGAGATGACAAGACTATCACCAATCGGATACACAACCTCGGGTAACATTTCGGTCATTTTTATAAAAAAAATTGAAAATACAAATTTTCATCGAACACCGGACCTCAAGCAGGCAAGTCCGACGTTAGACCGCTAGATCACAGAGGCGACTATTGTAAATACAAATTTTCATTTTTTTCGGGAATCGAACATAAAACCTTAAACAGTCAAGTCCGACGCTAGACCGCTAGATCACAGAGGCGATTGTTATTATATATTGCTTTTGTTAAATGTCAATATAAAATTAGACAACAAAAGGAGTTGCTGGTGAACTAGCCATTAGTGTTGCAAGCATTGGACATGTGTCTGAACTATTTGTTGGCAACAACGCATTTCCGCCTTCTGCACTGTTTTAGCTTCTAACTAAACGTACAAGTAACAAACAAGTTCGGTAATACCAAAGACAAATTATATTTACTAATATCTAATAATCACTACATCGTACAATATTTGAAACATTTTATATAAAATGTTTTTGGTAGGATAGCCGTTAAGAAATATATGTTGAACTTAACTTTTTAAGACCGTATTGGCAATACTAAATCACTACATAGGTATATAGTATAAAACAAAGTCGCTTCCTCTGTCGTTATCCCTAACATGCTTAAATCTTTAAAACTACGCAACGGATTTTAATGCGGTTTCTTTTAATAGATAAAGTGCTTGAAGAGGAAGGTTTATATGTATATTTCATAACTGTTGCAAGCCGGGCGGGCCGCTAGTAAGAAAATATAAAGTATCTAAAGTTCGGATTGGAATTGCATTTACAGGTCCGGTATTAGGGATATATACTTTTTCATCTGTATAAATAATTTAAGGGTTTGTGATATTAAAATAACCGCTATTTATTTGATGCATGTGAATACAGAAGATATACAAAAATATTTTTTTTATAATTTTTGTATTTGTCTCTTTGTTTCTGCAAATTTTTAGAATGACTGGACCGACGTTAACGAGATTTTAAATGGCAGATAGCAGATATCTTGTCATATTTAACTTTAGTAACTAAGACTACTTTAATTTTATTTTATGTAGGTAGCAAAACGTAGCTACTCTTATACGTATTACAAACAGACACGCCGATTTTATTTATTTGTATAGATAAATAAAGAAATAGATATCCCTGGACAGGTTACACAAATTTAATCTAGCCCCAAACAACCATCCAGCAAAAATAACTTGTTTCCTAGTATTTGAATGTATGATAGTTATTTTCCGTTTTTGAAAAAGAAATACCGCAAAAACTGCTCTCTACACCGTGTTTATACTAATTTTTGTTGAATGTTTTTATTAGAATCTAGAAACATAATCTTCATATCTTTTTGTCTCTTATTTAAAAAATTAAAATAAAATTTGAATTTTGCACATATTTTTATTTTGCAAACGTATTCTTACAACTGTCTATATACTGATTTTTTAACTAAATCAACTCAACTTCGGTTACAGAGAATTAAACTTTGTTTGTAATAGAAAAACCTCTTTTTAGTGACCAAAATACTTGTTGTTTCGGCTTTGGTAGTTGGTAACATATTTTTATTTATAACTTACTAGCTGTTCCGGCGAACTTCGTTTCACCCGTTTAGATTGAGATAAATTAAAATGTTATTTTTCCTAGTTTAAACGGAGTTGAACGATATAAAAAGTGTTCAGTCTTTCTCCTAGTTTGAAGCTAGCTCTGCATCAATTTTCAGCCAAATCGGTCTAGCCATTCTTGAGTTACTATTACTAACACGACTTACTTTAATCTACCAAGTTTCAACTATAGAGTCCTAATAATTTAAGAATAAAATATCTGCGACATGTGGACGGATGGATAGACGATGGAGAGATATATGCAGATGTAGATATGCGATTGATCTCTCGTACCATAGAGAAAAAAACGAAGACACATACATAGACCAGAAAACAATTGATACTGCTTTGTGTGGGACAAGACAATGACGTGCCAGAAGTATCTATAGTGTAAACGAAGGTTGTATCTTTCCATCAGGAGAGGAGCTTGTTCACTATCTCTACCAATGTAAGTTTGTTTGTCACACTTTAACTTCCAATCATCATGAAACTTTGTACAAATATTCTTGGAGGTTGTAGAGTAACATGTGATACTTTTTTAATGACTTTTTAAATGAAGCTGCGGGTAAAAGGTTGTGTTCTATAAAAAAACAAATAACCACCTAAATATAAAATATATGCTAAATAAACTTTAAATGTTACATATAATATAATGTAAACACATATTTACAATTGTGTAAACACACATAATCTATCTCTATATATATAATTCTTCTGTGAGTGTGTATGTCACTGAACTCCTTATAGAAGACTGGACCGATGTCGATGAAACTTTTTGTATGTGTTCTAGGGAATTCGAGGATGGTTTAGATTCACAGTTTTTCACACATACATTACTGTTCTGATAATCTATATATACCTAGTCTTGCCATAAATATTGTAATAAAGAAAAAAAATATTTTTTTAACTGCAAATAACATATATTACTTTTACAGTGTGTTAGTTTAATACA
>NJDD01000924.1:614844-633602 GCA_002245505.1 Calephelis nemesis
GCAGAATACACCTTAAAAACAAAAAAAAATGATTATGAAATAAAAGAAAGTCGGGATAGTTAAACCGATTAGGCTGAAAATTGATGGAGAGGTAGCTTGAAACCGGGAGAAGGACATGAGGTACGTTTTATCCCGTACAACAGCGTTGAAACTAGGAAAACCGACATTTTAATTTTTCCCATACAAACTGAACGGGCGGAACAATGCCGGAACAGCTAGTCTATTATAAAAATCTATTCTTAAGAGAAAAGAAGAGGCGAATAGCTGTTTAACAATATATACATTGTAATGCCTTTTGATCTGGAGCGTAACTTCATGTTCAACCAGATCAGCGGGCGCGTGAGTTTTATTAGTAAGGGGGTAAGTGTTTGAAATAATGCGGGTCGAACGGGCACGAAGATACTTCCGTTTTTCAGAGATTGTGTCATTTATTGAAATCCAGGTCCCTGAAAGAAAACAATTTGGTGGAAGCTTCATAACATTTCAATCTTTATTATTTTAGCTGAGTGAGTCAGCCTGTCATAATATTGGTAATAACTCGAGAGCTGGTACATATTTTAGAGTAGGCTCTTGTGGCACCTTAAAATTATGTATATACACGCCCATATCCCCGAAGAGATAGGCAGAGTCACAACTATGACACCCACGACTAACCGAAGACACTATGTCCCACGATGTGATAAGTGGCAAGCCTAGCGCCAACCGGGCACGTGTCCAATCCCGGGCAACATGGTTTTTTATTACGAAATGGAAAATACATTTTTTCCATTTTTTTCGTTTCTCGGCCCGGGTTCGAACCCGGGACCCTGGTCTTTACCTATATTTTAACCAGTGCGCGCATTCTTACTGCATGCCTGGTAGAGAGGCAGTCAGTTCATCCTTCACAGCGGACCCGGATTAATACGAGGATATATGATTCCCTTAATATCGGAGAAACTTTCTATCAGGTAGCCCACCCGCTCGTGTAGAGCAAATGGGCTACCTGATAGAAAGTAGTCTTTACTGCTTTAAGACATCTGCAACGACGACAGTTGGGTCTGGCGATAACGGTTTTCAAAAAATATTAAAAACCTCTGGGTCAAATTTAGATAAGAATCGTACCGTGTTTTTTGGGATTGTTTATTTTTAAGTACTTTTAATACAAAAAAAGCCTCTTTAAAATGTTTACTAGCTCTCGGAATATCAGTTTATATGTGTTTTAACTATTGATAAGAAGCTACGTGTTAGCGCGAGACACAGCCAGTATATTTAGATCGCTCTACATCTGAAGCATAGAGTTTCGCAACGGCATCGTATGCGTAGGCGCACGACACCGGCCTTGCATAGAATAAGTAACCTATGAAAGAGTTAAACCTTTCATTTGTATTTCCTAGTGGAACATGTTCGATTTTTGAATACGTCTTGAAAATTGCTAGTGGAACATATTCAATTTTTAAATACTTCTTTAAAATGGCTTCAATGGTTAAATTTTGTAAAAAGAAATCATATGTTAAAAAAACCAACAAAATATTATTAGTAGAGTACTGTGCAGCAACTTGCCTTACCTATGTAATCTTGAACAAAAGGCATTAAATCCCAGCCACTGAACAGTAACGCATCTATATTTTTTAATAGACCACTGTTGCACAAATGCATTTATAGCATCACGGTGCCTATAGGCCACGGCTTTCTCTTACATAAGGGGAGCGGCGTGCTTTTTCGCTACCTTCTATGGTGAAACCTTTATTTCTTACTTACAGTACAGTTTTGTACTTCGCTATCTTTGAATAATGAAAAAAATGACAACAAAATTGTTTTTTTATATGTGCAGGCAAACAAGCAGACGGATTTCCTAGAGAAACCAAAGGTGGTAACGATGAGTTGCAAACCTGAGGCCGTGATGCTAGGTGTGGAACAAAAGGAAGTTTAAAGGTTTTTTTTCGAAAGCTTCTAAACTTACGGACACGTGACCTGATCGAAAATTAGTAAGACGACCCAGAGCGCTTGCTCGAATGTTCGTGTTGTCATGTTTGTGTACGATATCGCAATAAATGAATATTGTATTCTACCACATAAATGACAGTTCTTTTACACTGATAATTAAAGCAATTCGTGCAAAATTATTCCCTAACCATTCCAAAATATCAAAAATACACAACGTCAATATTCAAGTTTTCACTTCTGCCGGCACTCCCGGAGTGCAACCCGTCGTTTTTTTAATTAGAAAATACACATTTTCTTTTTTTACTCGACCCGTTGATCGAATCCGGGACCTCAGTAAGGACCTCAAGAAGTCGAACTCGACGCCTCCCCGTATTATGCACCAACTGTAAAAGTATCGGCTCTTCGTCATAATCTTTGCCATAACATTCTGGTAACATCAGTGACAGGTAACACTCGGACGGTGCTATAAAATGAGGCATAAGTATTTACTTTATTTCAGTTGAAGGACATAAACTGAAATGTGTAACGCAGTCCTTTGATGCTTTAAAAGACTTTTTTTTATAAACATTGTCTTGTCTAAACTATTAGTAATGAACCTATTTTTTTAAATATTTCATTCAGCTAGTGGTCGCCCGTTGGTCGAAGTTCAACCGTAAGAAATTTTAATATATTGTTGATAAGAATGCCATCTTAATTTCTCAAGACCAACTTCTTAGTTTTCAAACTTTTTAGTGCGCCATTTGTGATCTTATATCGTTATCATCAATATAAATATAAATAAATAAATATCCCTGGACAACTCACACAAATTGAATCTAACCCCAAAGTAAGCAAATTATATGCTTGTGTCATGGGTGTCAGTCAACGATGATAATACGTAGAAATACTTAAATAGATACCAGAATAAATTTAATAAACACTCAGACTCGGAAATTCAGACATCTAAACGTTCATCACATAAATGTCTGCCCCCGTCGGGAATCGAACCCAAGCCTCGCGATGAGTCTATGTAGTTAGGCGTATACGCTAGCCACTCGACGAGGCGGTCTTTGTTTTGTTCGTGTGTGTCAAATGCATTGTAGTGTGGGTGACGTTTAATTTATTGATTTAATATAGGTACTTCATAAGCATTATTATTGAAAAATATTAGCGTTCTGCACTTCTCCTACTCATAAACTATAAGTGTGCCAAATTATGTGCTCCTGCGTCCGCGCAATTTTCGTAAAAATGGGTCCAAATTTTTGGCATCACGTATTAATATATAGATTTACAATTTTTCTTTTTTTAGTAATAAACTTTTACTAAAAATAATTAAAACAATAAAAAAGAATTACCAGAATCGTTCCATCCGTTTATGTGTGATGCGAAGACCTAGGAAAATAGAGATTCATTTCTACTGGATGCCCGACGGACTTTGTTCTTTATTATGAATAAATAAATATTGCAGGACAAGTTACAAAATTTAATCTACCCCTAAAGTTAGCAAATTATGTGCTTGTGTTATGGGTATTAGTCAACGATTCTGATGCATAGAAATACTTTAATATATAATCAGTTTACTACAAAATTAACATGAGACCTCGACATCTCGTCATTTGCTATCTTTCGTTAAAAGAATGCTCGAATCGTGACGCGGTATCTAAAGCAGTTTGAAAAATTTGCAGTTTCACCGTGCTTAATAAGAGTATTTATAGTTCTGGTTGACGGGAAGTTTGTTTACCGTTTCTTCTACTGACTGGCTCATTTAAAAACGGCCGTAGTTTAAGGTACATAGGGCGGATTCGGTAACATTGCAAATGTTTGTATTAACTTATATATGATTGTAACAAATTTAAATATTAAAATTAATTAAGTCACAAAAAATTGATAGTTAATTTTTACAAATATTAAAAATGTTTACACAAACGTGATGACATGATTATATATTTTCGTAACAACTTCTAAACACACACATTCTGAAATTAAATGATTATTTATTTAAGATATTATTCTTATTGGTGAGAAAATCTTTATTCGAATAATCTCTTTTCTTCCTCCTTCCTAGTACAAAACGACAAAAACTTTTCTTTATATCTGACATGTAATTTTGCCTGGGCCATCGCATATATACACGTAAATGTTAAAAGCCTTTTGGTCGTCGTGTACGCCAAAGAGGTGGTCATACTAAATCTGTGCATAACTTTTAACTTTTTGCTTGCTGTGTTTAATATAGAATCCAAAACAAAAGCGCTACATTTTTTGTCGGTTTGTCTTTTCACTTTTAACTCAAAATCTGTTGTATAGATATGTATTTCCAAAACTTTTTGAGCTAGTAGCATATTGGTGGGGTCAACATTTGTCAACCTTCCCGGGAAACTCTTTATTTCCCGTGACCACAAAGTCACTTGTACAAAGTCTTTTTTTTTTTGATATTGAATGGCAAACAAGCAGACGGATTTCCTGATGGTAAGAAATTCCCGCCGCTTAGAGACACCAAAGGTGTAATGGTGCGTTGCCAACCTGAGGCCGGGATGTTAGGCCTTGTGCAAAAGTAAATTTACCGGCTACCTTACCCTCTGAACCGGAACATGTCATGACGTTATGGCGGCAGAAATAGGTAAGGCGGTGGTACCAATCCGGGTGAGTCGCTGCGAAACTCTACCACCTAGTCAGATGTGCTTGGCACAGGAAGACAGATGCTCTATTCTGCAAAGGAGCCCGGACCAACACGGGTAAAAGTCGCGGTCAAAAGTTAGTTTTCTTTCTATATTTTTAATTCAATCGACAATTAATGCTCTAGATGATGGTCGCAAGTTTTGTTGAAAATCATAAATACGACAACGAACAAATGTTTTATACCTGATGCGTTAGTCTATTTCCAGATTATAGTAATTCCTATGAGTCAGCGTGCCCGGAATAAGATGGAGGATGATTCATCACATTTTCAGTCTATGTATACGGTATAGTGGGGCTGTGAAGATGAGTTCTTTGCCTTCATGTTAGTATTTTCTTATCAAAAAAGGTAGGCAAAAAAGCAGACGGATTTCCTGTTAGTGAAATTCACGCCGCCTAGAGACACCAAAGGGGGTAAATAGTGCGTTGCCAACCTGAATGTTAGGCTTCGAGCAAAAGTAAATTTAGCATGTGTAGTAATTTAGGATGTGTAGGTGCTAGTGACGGTAACCCTATGCTTTTACGAGCTGCCTGGTAGGAAGGCAGATGGTCTATTCTGGAAAGTAGCCCGGACCAACATGGAGAAAATCCTAAAACTAAACATTTTCAGTACCTCCTAACCTACATTTAATGCATCTACGAACCATCTGGATCAGCAGCAAAAATCCGAATCGAGATCAGTTTAACCACTCAAAAAATTATAATGCCACACAGACACACACTTTAATCTTAGTACCTACCTGGACGACCGGTATCCGATATCGGTACTTTTTTTTATAAATTGTTTTGTTTTTGGAAATAGTATTAAGTACGAATTAGTTTATAAGCGTCTTTTTTTACAAAAATAATATAAAATTTCTTAGCTAACACTAGTTGACTTCGTGTCACTTAACAACGCCATCTGCTAAAACAACTTTATTGCTCACAAAAAATAGTAATATTATTCGCCAATAGATGTCAGGAAGAGTCATATTTTTCAGTTTAAACACGAATAAAATTTTCAGTTTAAACACGAATAAAATGACATTTTCTTAAAATGATTCCTAGCTAAATCGGTTTATCGCCCCCGAAACCCCCTACATAGTAAATTCATGAAAATCGTTGGAGCCGATTCCGAGATTCCAATTATATACAAGAATTGCTCATTTAGAGGTTCATGATAACATCCCTCGTTTTCCGTTGAGAACTAGAAGCACTTATTACATCTAGAGTAGTAGTTGTAAGGAGGCCCTTACCGTCAGTGTTATGATATTTTTTTTTATTTATAAAATAGGGATCAATGTAGACGTTATTGGTACATTAGGTAATCCTCTGGTCAGGATCTTAGGTCAGGTGTGCAATATACTGGCTACTTTTTCTCCTGTGTGGAACACAACAATGACAAGCACTATCCCTCCATCCGTTTAAGCGTGGTGCGATGACCACGCGAAATGGGGATTCATTTCTATTTAAGAATTACTTTCAAAGGATTAACCCATTTTTGTATGAGGTTAAATGATTATGCATTTTAAATATATTTGCCAAATTGCAATATTTAATTTAATAAACATTTATTAAAACAGTCCGCAAAAATGCTTTACCTGTTGTCACGCTGTGTCGCACCTAGTACAATTATTTATGACGTCACCAGCCTACGAATGCGACTGCGGTCGGTGGGAACCAGTTTTGTGCTTTGTTTAAGTTATGACATGCGTCGGACAAAAACTACATTTTTTTAAATTTTAATTTCTTTACAGATCTAGTGAATTTAATATTTCTGACTACATTTAGAGAAACAAAATAAAAAATGTTAATGCCGAAATAGACCATAGATTTTAATAACATTACGATCGATCACCAAAGTTTTGAAAAGAAAAGTTTAACGTTCTTCGCGCCACCTATCGATGTTCCTGTACACTGCACCAAAGAGTTTGCAATACGAAGATAGACACGTACGTCACACCACCATATATTTAAAATTGAGTTAACCACAAGATGGCGCGCATTTTCAATCGAAATTTCAACACAATAGAATTTTTAAAACAAATTTGTTTTATCAAAAAAAAGTGGCTATTTGTAAATGAATTGTTGGTATATTATAAATGACAGAAAAATCAAAAGGAGCGCCGCCAGAAATAAAAACTTAAATACTAACATTCCTAATAGTTTGGAATGGTAAGGGGATAGTTTTAGACGAATTGGTTTAATTATCAGTATACAAGTACCATAATTGATGTGGAAAAATACAGCATAAAAAAATATTTCCCTCATAGTCCATATCTGGGTAAGTAACAAACAAAATTAAAGAAAAAATAAAATAAAACAAAACTAAAAATGTTAGTCATTAAATAAAGTGAAAAAATATATAATTTATTTTCATTTAAATACTTACCCTGATGACTCGACGCACCGGCTATGTGTAAATGAGTATGTATCCAATGCCGTAACATCAAGCCATCATTGATGACTTTGAGGATGCTGTTGGGTTTTGTTTGTAAACAAAGATAAACATACCTCGCGTCGAGATAGTGAGATCTTTTGAATATTGAAAATATACCGGCCAACGAAACGAAAATCACAGTATGAAATGCAGTGACAACATACAGTGGTTTACTCTTCCTACGTCTCACAAATTTTCGATCAGGCGCGAGTTTTGTCCGTTTTGAAAATGTTCAAAACGACGATAAATGAACTTTCACTTTAATAACTTAATTTAAATACCTACTCAATAACAAACAGATTCAATCACTATGCGTTCTGCTTTATGTGTAATTTGCTGCTTTATGTGTGATAACTCTATTTACAATTTTTGCTTTGACTAGAATAATCGTAGTTTTATTATCTACTTATACAAAACGTTGATACTATTTTCTTTAATTAGGTATAGTCCCAATATTGCATTGAATTCGTTGTGAGCAACATAAGTACTAAAACACGTGGGTATGCATTACTAATAATTATATAATTACCTGTACCTACCTCCACTAAGACACTGTCATGTTCGGATCCGGAGACTAAAGTAGTCGATAGACTTGCACAATGGAACTAAATCCGTAGAAACAAAACAAAACAGATATAAGACATGCAAAATTCTGACCGCCTGATTGGTCGAATGGCTAACGTACACGCCTAACTACATCAACCAACCGCAAGGCTCGGGTTCGCTTCCCGATGAGGGCAGTCATTTCAGTGGTGAAGGAATTTAGATGCTTGTATTTCCGGGTCTGGGTTTTCGTTAAATTTATTCTGGTATCTATGTATTTCCATGTATTAAAATCATTGACTAACACCTATAACACAAGCATATTATTTGCTTACTTTGGGGTTTGATCCAACTCGTGTAACTTGTCCAGGGATATTTATTTACTTATTTATAATACATTTCTTATTGCCAAGTCCCTTAGGCAAAGAGTATCGAGAACCAGACCTCGAGATCCTGACAAACCTGTCTGGTTTCCGTCACATTCATTACTCTTTTCATAAACAAATAAGAATATAATACATCTATAGCTTGGGCTTATAGGCCATGATTGTTTCTTACCATTATTGATTGTTGTTTTACCACATAAATACGTTAGTAAGAGACTTATAGGAAATATTTGGCAAAAATATTTAAAATCCTCAAGACATCCTCAATTTGGGTCTCGCCATTATTTTTATATTTCGCCCTTAAATAAAAGATACCTCTGAATTTGTTTCATTAATTAACCATACACCTACTGATGCTGTACCATCTTCAATACACAGTTACAATGGTATTAATAATTTTACATTATGTCTAAAAACTAGCGTCCCCTGTTGAAAAGAGCTTAAAACTTTAATATATTTGAGAAGTAGAGTGACATGTAGGTAATGTGTTTTAGTTTAACTCCACTTTGTAGATGACGCTAGTTAAATCAATAGGCTATTTCATTTTTTATTTTTATAGTATTGGAAGGCAAGCAAGTGGATTTCCTAAAAAAGAAATTCTCGCCGTGTCAAGACACCAAATATGGTAATAGTGCATTGCCAACCTGAGGCTGGGATGTTAGTCCTCGAGCGAAATAAGTTTGCTAGCTACCATAAAATAAATACACGTTTTATTTCATTACCCTTCTTTCATCAACATCAATGGTTTTTCTTGTTGCACCAACAACCAGACATAAGAAAAGAATTAAAAAAGGAAGCACTCCAAATCGATAATAAATCAATTTTTTGGAATAACTCAATGTAGACAATCGTAGCGATCTATTTCATTTTAAATGTGTAGAAACTAGCGCCATCTATTGAGAATAGCTACTGCTGTTATAAGATTGAGAACGCTTTTATTATGTTTTAGCTTTACTCACATTGATAGATGGCGGTAGTCGATTCAAATAGAAAAATTTATTATAGACGATGAATTAATTGTTTTGACGACGTCAATAGATAATTCTATAAACGTCGTCAAAAGATAGGTAGTTATTATTTACCTACAACATGTGCATATTCTAAATTACATGAAGTCAGTTGTCAGTTTACATATTTAACCTAAAAAGCAAATAATTATGTACCATTTGTGGTTTTTTTTGGCCATGTGTCAAAAATGGCAAATCTTCGTGCCACAATATCTTTTATTCGGCCCATTGACAGTTAAAATATTTTTTTACGGACTCCAAAAAGGCCTTCTCTTGTTTCTCACTTAGACTGTATAGTTTTAGTTTGTATACCTATTTGTCACGCAATTACTCGACCTATTACGAACCGATTTGACGATAAGGCTATCAACATAAACAAAAATTACAAAATATGACTCAAAGCTTTTACATTACAGAATTTTTAAAATACATGTGGGACTAGGTATCTTACAATTATTTGCCATCTTTCGAAAAAAGTTATGTAAACGCGACGCGACCCAATAAAATAGTTGGAGTCAGTTTTTGCGGTTTTACTGGGCTTATTTAAATCAAACCTTATTAATAAAATTTATTCATTATTATTTAAATTTTGTTCATATTTACATTATAATAATAAAATGTTCTATTTTATTATAATTTTTTTATATGCTTAACGAATACTTTTTACACAAATCTGAAATTTCTTTTCAGTCAAATTTGTACTATTTTCAGAAATTTAATTGTAAGACTTAACACTAGGACCGATTAAGTTTTTTTTTATAATATTGGAAGGCAAACAAGCAGACTGATTTCCTGATAGTAAAAAATTCACGGCGCCTAGAGACACGGCCTCCGGCAAAAGTAAACTTACCGGCTACCTTACTCTCCAAACCGGAACACATCATGACGTTATGGAGGAAGGAATCTATATTTGTGTAGTTACACACAGCTGGATTATTTTTTTTGTTTTGAAATCATTAACTCCCTTTGCCCATTGCCTTCCGAACCGGAACACGTCAACGGCAAGCATTGGACGGACGGCAAAATTCTACCACCTAGTAGGATGTCACGGTGTTAGTGATGTTAAGCCTATGCTCGCCTTTTGCGAGCTGCCTGGCAGGAAGGCAGATGGTCTATTCTACAAAGGAGCCCGGACCAACACGACTGACTGAGATTGCAGTAAAGTAAATTATCACAAGCCGGCGATGAGGTCGTCACATCCCTTCACCGAGGTGTGACTGACATCGCGGTCACAGTCATGATACACAATGATTAATATATAGTGATAACATTAAGAGCAAGTGAATGAACATTTTTCTCATGGCTAGGAATAATATCGTGTTGTATTCACTTTCACTTTCCCATCCTTGAAGTCCATATTAATAATGTTAATAGTTTTCCCCGTATTGGTGCGGGCTGCAGAATAGACCACCTGCCTTCCTGTCGTCATCAACACCGTGACAACTAACTAGGTGGTAGAGTTTCGAAACGACTCTCCCGGATTGGTACCATCTTGCCTATTCCTGCCACCATAACGTCAGTGCTTGTTGTTGGAGAGTTTCGGTTTGGAGACTAAGGTAGCCGGTAAACTTACTTTTACGCGAGGCCTAACATCCCGGCTTCAGATTGGCAACGTTTCATTACCACCTTTGGTGTCTCTAGGCGGCGTGAATTTTTTACCATCAGGAAATCCATCTGCGTGTTTGCCTTCTGATATCGTAAAAATAAAAACTAAATATAAAAACTGATTGACTGTTTTGATTTAAATCAGTCTCTGTGTTTGTATATAAAAAAATTGATCCCCATTTCGCGTGAACGTCGCATCACGCCTAAGCGTATAGACCAATTTTGCTAATTTTTATTGTTGTGCTACTTATTGACAGAAGAAGTTATTTATGGATTAAGAAAAATAGGGAAAATTGCAGAAAAATAAATGTGTGCGAGTACTAGCGTATACTTGTAAGAAGTGAAGAAGTGAAACTTCTTTATGACGTTATTTTTCAAAAAATAATTTACTATATGCAACTTTACAGAAATTGGTTAAATAAAGTTTATTGCCAATCCCTACTCCGCTGGAGAAAGTATACTTCGAATCACGCGTGGTAGGGATAAGAACAAAGATGGCGCGTAACGGAAAAATGTGACGCGTAACGAAAAAATGTTACACTATTTTTTTTTCCAACCCCGATAAAGAAGTTTCACTTCAAAAACAAAGCTTTAGTCGGTAGATACTAATTGTTAGCAGCTGTTAATGTCACGAGATACGAACATCGCTGTGGCGGCTAGTATACATAAAATAAAATTCATTAATCCCTATTTTTCGATGTAATTGCATTACGCTTGACCAGTTTGGCAACTTTTTTTTTATTGTTTTAATTCTTGTTTGATGATGGTTCTGATAAATAAAAAAATGCAGAGAAAACAACACTTTAAATTTTACTATTGAAACTGTTAGGAGCTGTTAATGACAAGCGATGTGAAGTTCGCCGGTTCGGTTAGTAAATTATGATAATTACACAATATTCCCTAGACAAATTAAGTGCACAAATCGACCTAACCCCAAAGTAAGCAAATATGCAAATGTTATGGGTGTTACGCAATGATACTTAAGCATAAAAGTTGAGTGTAGGTACTAACTTAAGTGTGTGTTAACTTTTGTGTACTTACTTACTTACTTACTAGTATTTTACTATTATATAAATATAAATTTAATAAATACTAATTATATCCAGAAATATTGATATGACTGCCCTATTCACCGTACATATTAAATCCTATGATAAAGCGAAAGTTTGAATGTTTGTAACTTCGTCACGTAAAAACTGCTGAAACGATCTTCTTGAAATTTGGCACATACATAGAGAGTATTTTTATCCCGATTAAAATATTCCTGTGCCACTATTAACGACGCTGGTAACAGCTAGTAAGTAATAAGTATATCAATTAATGCAAGTCACACGAATTAATATAACCTAAAAGTAAGTAAATTATATGCTTGTACTATGGATATTAGTCAACTACAGTAATAGTTTAATACCAGAATTAATTTAAGCATCCAGACCTGGCAATACAGACATATTCATTACATAAATTCATGTCTTCGGCTAAAACTGAGTCGAAAAATTGTGAATACCTTTGGCTTTATAATGGACGTACTCTAAAGATATGAATAGTTTTGGCCTAGTTATTAGACACCCTGTCATTTTTTTAAGTTAATTTGCACTTACCTAGGGCCGGCTAACACCTTTGGGCTATGCTGCCACGTCTTCCGTATTAATAAATTCTTTTTAACAGTCATAAGTAATTTTACGTCATAAGTCATTAGTCAAAGTCATGTCAGAGTCTTGAATAAATCGGTGGTCTCATCCTTACTCAAGCTCATTTAGTGAGATTTGTCGGCATCGGGGTAGTACACGATACACTAATTTCTTCATAAATATTTCACTTGTGCAATGTAACTGAACAAAATTGAAACAATTGCAACCTAAATTAATTATGAAAAAACTTTAACCATCGTTTCTCTCGGTGGCGGCAAAACCCCAACTTGTAGAGTGTTATTATAATGATAATACATTTCTTAGTTTTTAATCAACAGCGAAAGATAAGATGACCGTGGTAGCGGTTACTGATTCTTTAGGATGAACTTCCAAATTTATTGTAATTATAATTAAAACCCTTTGTCTAATATATATGATAATTAAACACTCAAAAAAGTAACTTTAGTTCCATCCCCAATAACAAGTAAGAAGTTATTTGAGCAATTTACTATTTAGCTGCTGTTTAGTGCCAAACTCTATTATTATTTTTTGTTCATTAGTCAAATGAATAAAAGTTTTAGCCCGTGTTCGTCCGGGTTTGGCTAGGCAGCCCAGACTGAAAATATTTTAACAGGTTTAATGGGATCAACATTTGACAGGTTAAAATAAAGATAAAACTAACCGACTCAGCAAACTTCATATCGCTTGACAGCTACTACATAATATTTGACGCTCCAATAGTAGCGCAGTCTGTCGGATCCAATGTAAAACATTACAAAATCAACATTTCTTGACAAATATAAATAAATAAATATCTCTTGACAAATCACACAATTTGAATCTAACCCCAAAGTAAGCAAATTATATGCTTGTGTTATGGGTGTTAGTCAACGATATACTAATACATAGAAATACTTAAATATATACCAGAATAAATTTAATAAACACCCAGACCCGGAAATGCAGACATTTTAATGTTCATCACACAAATGCCTGCCCCCGTCGGGAATCGAACCCGAGCCTCGCAGTTAGTTGATGTAGTAAGGCGTGTACGCTGGCCACTCGACCAACGAGGCGAGGAGGACCAACTACTTATTATTAAAAAAATAACTAAAAAAAACATTATCCAGGAGACCATATTGTGAATCTAAACCATTCTAGAAGGACATTCTAGTGACAAACACACGACCATAAGAATTAAATATATAAAAATATAAACAAGACCGCTGGTGGTACAGTGTTGTGCAGTCACTTGCCCGGCTAATTTGCTTTACCTATGTTTGCCTTTAACACTGGTTTACCTATTCCTGACGCCATAACGACTGTTTTGTGTTCCGGTGACACACGAGAAAAAGTTGGCACGTTTTTCTAACGTGATTCTAGGTTATAACAAACGGATTTTGATGGTATTTTCTTCGAAGGTCTCATGGAAACTTAATTAAAATCCGATTCATCGAATTCGAAACACTGACAAGTGGTTTATAAATTATACCTACTTATATAATAACTGTTTCGTGTATTAGTGCTGAGGGGCCCCTAAAAAAAATGTATATACGCTATTCAGATCCAATTAGTTCTTTACTAAAGACCACAGTCTGATACGCCATCTATGTCACCGAAGACAGAACAAGGTGGAGGACGAGAGTCCAAACCTCCCATCCTCAGCATTAAGAACAATCGACACTTGGAGGAAATGCATTTTTAAACCTGTGAGACGTGGTAACTAATAAAAATGAATTATAACATACACAAAAGTAGAAGACACAGAAATGTTCGACACCTTTTTAGTATCTTCACGCCTATGTCCCCAAAAGATGTAGGCAGAGGCACAACAGGAAGATCACGACTAGCCTAAGATACTAAGTCCTATAATGTCATAGGTGGCAAGCATTTCGCCAACCGGGCACAAACCTAATCCCGAGCATCATTTTTTTATTAGAAAATTTGAAAAATCAACTTTTCTTTTTGATGCCCTACTCGTGAATCGAACCCGAGATTTCAAGCAGTTAAGTCCAGCACCTGGGGGGTGATTATGTATCTTAGTTGCCAACTCAAACTTTAAAAGTGTGCCTACATCAAATTATATCTCTATAATATCTCTATTGTATTTCTGTTGGTCACTGGAGATAGCAAATATGAAACACGTCATTTAACAGCTATTTGATGTACACTTTTCCATTTTGAGTTGGCAACTGAGGTACATAATCACTGGACCGCAAGACCACAGAAGCACGTTAATCGATTTCTCTGTCATTTAAATATCCTTTTTTAAGTGAAACTTCTTTATCGGGGTTGAAAAAAAAAACAGTGTAACATTTTTTCGTTACGCGTCACTGTTTTCCGTTACGCGCCATCTTTGTTCTTATCCCTACCCCGCGTGATTCGAAGTATACTTTCTCCAGCGGAGTAGGGATTGACAATAAAACTTATTTAACCAATTTCTGTAAAGTTGCATAAAGTAAATTATTTTTTGAAAAATAACGTCATAAAGAAGTTTCACTTCTTCACTTCTTACGAGTGTACGCTAGTACACGCACACATTTTTTTATTTGAAAAAACATTCTTCCGTGCTCTAAATAATGCATATTCTGGATCTGTCCATAGAATCCCATGATGATCGAGGAAAGCCCTAACCATCTTGTTAACAAACATAGATTAAAAAAGGAAGGAAGGAAGGAGGAAAAATACTCATATACTTAATTTATTATTTTATAAATAGCCTACCGGTTTCGCCTATTCATAAAATAATAAATTATAAGTAATACGTAAAACAGTACAAGTGTTTCTTCATTTAAAATATGAATATTTGGAAATTTTACCAAGCGCTAATGATGGACAATATCAAATATATGGAGGAAAAATAAGTTAATATTGGTCATTTTATTACGCACTAGGAAACTAATCTAATTTTAAGTTATCGTTATACCACGATGATCGAGGAAAACACTAAATAGGAGGAAAATTAGGTTAAGTTGTCGCCTCTGTGGTCTAGAAGTTCAGTTATTGGACTTGACTGCATGAGGTCCCGGATCTGAATCCCGGGTCGGGCAGCAAAAAGAAATGGTTTTTTCCAATTTTCAACAAAAAAAAACTTTGCTCGGGATTGGATATGAACCTGGTTGGCGATAGGCTTGCCACCTATCACATTGTGGGACTTAGTGTCTTCGGCTAGTAGTGGGTGTACTGGTTGTGCCTCTGCCTACCTCTTCGGGGATATGGGCTTGAAGATACTTTTTTTTATTAAGTTTATATTTGTGGTTATTTTATTGCGCACGCACTAAACTAATTTTAGGTTATCGCTTTATTCTTTCAACAAAAGATATAGAATGAGACAAAACATTTTTAGTGCTGTCAGATTAATCTGTACATGACATTTTTACAGACGTTTATCACTCCGAATGTTTTCGGTTAAGAACTTTAAGATTTGACATGACCGGACTAATCTAATAATGTCTAAAATATTCCATCTCTTTTGTTTTTGTTTCACTTGATAAAGATAGTATGCACGTAAAATAAGTTTAGTTAGTGCACAGTAGAATCACCACAATTGTAGCCTGTATCACATTGTCATAAAGACTATAGTAACGGGTTAAAACTTAAAGAAAGAAAAAAGTAAAAAAGTATCTTCACGCCCACATCCCCGAAAAGGTAGGCAGAGGCACAACCAGGGCATCCACGACTAGCCGAAGATACTAAGTCCCATAATGTGATAGGTGACAGGCCCATCGCCAACCGGGCAAGTTTCCAATCCCGACTAACATTTTTTTTATTAGAAAATTGGAAAAATCTAATTTTCTTTTTGTTGGCCGACCCGGGATTCGAACCCGAGACCTCATACAGTCAAGTCCAACACCCGGACCGCTCGACCACTGAGGCGATAAAGAAAGAAAGAAAATTATTTATTAGCGTAATATGTGTGTTAATGTGATGTTACAAATTTAAAATATTTAAGTATATTATCAAAATATTTTGCAATATTTGGTGTGCAAATATTTTAATATTAATAAAAAAGTGTTATTTGATTACATACACTCTCACTCTAAAGCCAATTATTTATATTTATAACTAGTATAATTATTTGAAAAATTTAATTTATTTATTTGCTGAAAATGTGCTGCTATTACAAAAGATATTTGTTAATACCAACACATTCTACCACATTATGGCGTGCAAATATTTTTAAAATTATACAAATTTATTGTTTAGATCACAACATATTACGTTTTAATATTTGAACAAAATTTTAAAATATAATTAAGTTTAACCCTAACTACCATAAGCTACCACCGATTCCAAGCGGTAGGTAAGTGGAAGCCAGTCAGGAGAAGAAACGGCGAAAGATAACTTTTTAGTCCATGTTTAATAATCAGATGGTCAATGTTTACTCAGATGACATGACATTGTAATCGAAGTCAGTTTTTGCAGTTTTATTACGCTTCAGTTGTTACTTGTTTTAAAATATGTAGCTTAACATTTTTGAAGATATCTTATCAAATGCTTCTCCAGTTACCACGTGCAGTAGAGAAACACTTTGTCCTCAGGTCTATTGTACAGATCGAAAGGCCAACATAGCGCGTGAATGAATGTCTTCTCATGTTTAGTGTTGTGCATTTTATCGTTAACAAAATTTGGTTCATAGTTATTCATGAATCCTAATAGATTTATCGATGTTTTATGATAATGATCGTTCACTAAAAAGTAAATTTATTCCTAAAAATTAGACAGATGTACGTCCAGAACACCCACGAATATCCAACGGTACTTAATCTCACAATGTGATAGGTGGCAAAGCTCATCGAAAACCGGCCACTTATCCTATCCCAGGCAACGTTTGTTTATTATAATATCGAACCTAAAACTTCGTATTATCAACGCCGACATAACACCACTAGACCACAGAGACAATATGTTTGGAGGAGATAATCATTTACCAAAATAGAAGATTTTGTAAAAATATTTGTCAAGTCATCTTTATAGCCAGTAAACTAAAAACCACTGTTGTACATATAATTCAACACGAAAATACTTAACCATATTTTTTGTTGGAGAATATATAGTGATACAGACGCCCATGAGTAAGGCTCAGGTTCGATATCCGACAAGGTGTTGGGGTAAGTATTCGTGTATTGACTTGTATCATATTATTAATATTAAATTAAGGTACGACGGCCAGGATGTAAGACTAAATGTGTATATCTACAGACTAGACATGCATATTTAGCCTTACACTCTGGCCGCAAGGCAGCGACGCACCTGCAACATCTATGGTGTCTACAGGCCAAGATTGTTTCATAATTTGTTCGCTGTCTTATCAGATACCAAACAACAAGCAATATATAGTACTACTATTTAAATTATGCGCTTCGGCTTTACACTTCTTACTCTTTTTAGACTTCAAACTTTTATTTTTGAATTGGCTGACTTAATCTAAATTAAAGCGAAATGATTAATTATGTTATAACAACTCTATATAGATATCTTAAAAATATATTCGGAAGTTTGACGAATATAGCCGAATAGCATAATTTAAATAGTACTACTACACTTAGTTTGGGCTAGACCTAAGTACTTCTGCAACTTGTCCTGAGATTTAATAAACTATTTTGTTCTTTGATTTTTCCCTAAAACTACTACAATATGATATATTTATTTGCTTTGACCACAAAGTTTTCAATCTCAATATACTGATAACAAATCCCCCGTTAATAATGAAATTCTCAATACAGAGTATAAAATATAAAGTCCCCAGTAGGAGTTTTGCATATTAGCTTCACTATTATGCATATGTTTCTATAAGAAGAGTAAAATCGATTCAGCACAACACTACTTTCATCCCGGCTCGGCCGCAAGTGCATTGAGTATCCCCCCTCCCCGCCACCCTCATGCCTCGCACTCCCACGAAGGCTTACCTGCGCGAGCGTCGATTCACGATATAGCCTCAAAAAACCGCTACTGTGCGACCATAGACTAAGGATGGAGTAATATACCTACGAGATGCATTTCAAAATAAAGAAAACCTCTCGATTTCTTAACTCAAGAACAATATTTTTCGTTACACAAAAAAGTTTAGAATGTGAATTTTGTTCTCATTTATTTTGTTTTAAATTTTGGGGTTTAACTAAAATTACACTTTATCAAAATTAGAAACAGTGGAGACATTTCGAAAACATGTCAAAAAGAAAGGCTCACTTTTAGTGAATCTACGAGCAACAAGGTGTTACGGTGTGAATATTTATACCACGTATATATAATATACAAATAACACTTATACTCTCTGCCTCTCTCTCTCTGATCTCTACATATCTTCAAACTAAGTCTCTAAAGGGGTATCTAAAGGGATATACACATACCTTTATTCTTTTTATTTCACTTTATTTTTGAGCCAACCGATTTCATTATTTAAACATTGGCAATTATTACAACTACATAAATCCAAAACTGACGATGCTTAGCCTACAGTTTTAATCAGCCTGATGATGCTTTATCAACAAAATCAGTTGACTGAAAAAGCAAAAAACAAATTGTGGAAGTATAAGTGGGATTCCACCAAGCGTCGACGATGAGAAGTATAGTAGCTGTTTGCCATGTCACA
>NJDD01000924.1:633890-660919 GCA_002245505.1 Calephelis nemesis
AGTAACAAAGTATAAGTGGGATTCCACCAAGCGTCGACGATGAGAAGTATAGTAGCTGTTTGCCATGTCACATCTATTTTGTTATTCTTTGGTAAAACAAAGCGGTGTGTACGCGCCTCTGAGACAGCCATCGTCGGTCGTCCCGCATACAAGTTGCGCTTGTGAGCGAAGCTGACGTGCTCTGCGGTTGTACCGAACTCTTTCGCTCAAATGTTGTATTTTCAAAACTGTGACGTTTTTTAGCATGTTCCGTTAATGCGTGTTGTGACAAAATGATTAAAACGACTTTGTTGGTGATATTGGCGGCCACTGGCCTAAGTGCTGAACTTCAGGAGAGAGGTAAGCCTTAAAGTTTCTGGCGCCACGCTCTAACTATTCAAAAAAATCTCATTTTACCTCAAAGAATCTTTTTCAAGTCATTAAGTGGAGAACTAAGATTCCAGCGATAGTTAATTGAATCGATTTGATGATGAAAATAATGTTTACTTGTTGTTTATACTTGCTCTACATTATTTTATGATACGAAATCTTGTTTTTTGTGTAAAAGATTAACGGGTATTCTAGATAAACTGTTAATTATGTTATTATAAAACAAGAGAGGAAACATTTTGTATGCAAGGCGCTACCATATCTCTAAATGATGCTACGTCAGATGAAAAAGTTATTAAACTATCATAGGTATAACTTAGAGATTTGATTTGCGAATACAAGTGCTGAAGTTTTATCGCTTTTGCAATTTCAACAAACTGTTTTTGTGTTTCTTAAGACGTAAAAAGTTTCATTACATTTTTTGCTTTGAATGTTATTAAATCTACAAAAAAGAGTCAGTGTCTGTGTTGCTTCGACATGAATAAGCAAAAGACCATAATCTTAAAATTCCCTTCATGTATCTTGTCCTTGTTTGTGTTTGCGATCTCGTCATACCTATTGTGCCTTTACCACTTATTATTTTACTTTGTAGATGTTTTAAGCTAGTTCTGGTGTTGTTAACGAGTTGATACATAATTGCTATAAGCTGTAAGTGTTAGTTTGTATGTTTGTATGGTCCGTTACGTATCAGAAGCTGCCTGCATCAATTACCTACTCAATTTTGGACCAATATCGTGAATATCAGGAACATTGATTCTGTATAGGTACCTTTTATACCAGTTTTTTATGACGACAAAATCTGATTTAGGTCCCCTAAATCTGATTGGTTGAGTAGAATAAATTTTCTGTCTGTGTGGCAGTCTGTCTGTAATACAAAATTTTTATCTGTGGTAATAATGTTTTATTATATACCTGATTATTATGGTTCATACACTCAAACATACACGTTGTTTATGTATACACATTCCTCCACATTCAAGCTAGGTCATCAACGTAGCAATATTGAAGTAAAATTTACACTAATTATAATTTACTACCCCATCTTTGTCTTTTACCTGTATAGCCTTGTGGTAAGGAGGTGGCGTTGACTACTTGAGGTGCCGGGTTTGATTTCCAGATCGGGTAACTCAAATTGTTTTTTAATTTAAAAAAAACAACCTTTGTCCGTGATTAGATAAGTGAGACTAAGAAGTGCCTTTAGCTTATTGTGTGTACCCTGGTTTTACTTCCGAATATCTCTTCTGTGGTACGAGCGTGAAGATACTGAGTTTTTAACATCATTTTTGTTGAGTGAAAAGAGGCCATTGATCTTTCCCAAAAAATAACAAAGTGTAAATCTGCATATTTACCAAAAAACTTGCAAACATTTGGCCACAGAATTCACACGCTTTTTACTCGAGCAGTTATAAATATTTGTTATTAATAGGTACGATTAGTAGGTAGGTATGTGGTTTTTCTTAAAACTACTCGGTGCTTGTGCTCTATGTATAAACTTCTTGTTTTCCTTATTATATTAATTATTCATTTATTATTATTATAATTAATAATGAGTTAACAAATAACCGGAGCAACTATTTTACGTACGTTTCAGGTACGTCACGATTCGGTAACACATTTTTCTGAAGAATTCGTTATTATTAGAAAAAAAGTGTTACCATATCGTTACCACTCCGAAATGGTCCCATGTATATTTTGACAATATCCTTCTAGTATTTTTGGGTTGAATATCTGTTTTGTCAATCTTCCATCTGTAATTCTTTCTACATGACCGAACCAACATCGCATGCCTTTCTCATTTTAAAACTAACATTTTGTTTATCTCACTTGTACTCGTACAAATTCGGCCACTGCGTTACATTATCGACTTTCCGTAGCGCTATCATTTCGGCATCTTCTCCTCCACCCTTTATACAACTTTAACTTCCATAAAACGTTGGGATAGGTACAGAATTATGCAAAACTATATTCGTAAGCTTACGCACTATTCCCCTTATTGCTCCGGGCTCCTTCGCAGAATAGACCATCTGCCTTCCTGCCAGGCAGCTCGGATAAAGCGAGCATAGGCTTACCGTCACTAACACCGTGACATCCTAGTAGATAGTAAAATTTCGCAACGACTCGCCCGCATTGGTACCACCGCCTTTCCGAGGTTCCGAGGGTAAGGTAGCCGGTAACCTTACTTTTGCTCGAGGCTTAGCATCCCGGCCTCAGTTTGGCAACGCACTATTACTCCATTGGAGTCTCTAGGCGTCGTAAATTTTACGACTTAGCAACAAGAAATCCGTCTGCTTGTTTGCCTTCCAATATCATACAAAATACACCCTTTCTACATCCACGGTGTAAATTCCATCCTTGCTAAAAGCTCTTCCAAGATATATACAATTTGATAAATAGGATTATATTCAGTACCTAGTCAATATTATCTCATTTACGAGCGTCTATCATGACGAGTCACGCTCGGTTCCGATATGTACGTTGTTATAATTAGGTACGTTGTTTTTCAAAAATTTCATCTAAGTTTTTGCCAAGTCATCTGTATTATTATTAATATTTGAACCAAACAACGCTATAATGAAACATGACAATACTGTCATGAGTTGGTTTTGGACCACTCATCAGAACGTACATCTCTTTATTCCTTCCTTTTTCCTGTCTATGATCAACCAGAATCACATCAGCAAAAGGAAAATCTATCCTGGATTGAAAGACATCGAAGCTTTGCGCATTGTGGATCATGAGCACATGGCACTAAAACGTTAATATAAATCTCTCTCTTTCTCTCTCTCTCTCTCTCTCTCTCTCTCTCGCTCCTGCCTTTTTATCCAGAGCCGCACAATCGAAGGCAAAAGACACTACTAACAATTGATAACAGTGTGTCTGATGATTTACCTACCTTCCTTTATGCTTTACTTCGGAACCTCCGTCTGCTTTGATGCTAAAGTTCACTTCAAAAACCTTGTATAGTTTTTTAGTTAGAAGTAATAACTATTAATGTATTAAACTTTTATAGAAAACATACAACGAGTTTTGTAAAAAATGTAGACAAAGATAATGTTATTGTTTGACAAACTGTCTCATATCAAAATATTTTTTCAACCGGTCTTTTGTAAGGTTGGTGAATATTACAGCCAATTTTAATAACAATCTACAGATAGAGAGAGGCCTATTAGAGTTTTGTTATCATCCATTAATAACTGTGGTTGCCTAACAACTGATCTGTAATCCCTTTCTCTTATCTTCCACGGGTTTTAAAATAACTGTAAAACATTATGGATTATTCAAAAACCGATAAATTACAAAATTATTCTGTCATGCATGTAAAGGATACGTAAAATTGACATTTAATAATTATGCGTGGAGAAAACTGGTTCTGGTAGATAAATGTTAATAGGATGTGGCAATTCATCTCAAAGATGGTATGGGAACAGGCGATGGGATCCCATGTTATTATAAACTTCTAGTCCAGTCAATGATGTGGAATGAATGATGTCCAGTCAATGATGCTTTTCTAATGACTTTGCCGAGCACAATATATTTTCAATAAAATTTGAATTTGGATTCTAGGTTAGGATTCTAAGTTAAAGTTTTTAGTTTAAAAATAATATTACAATACAATAAATATAGGAAATGTGTATTTTCAAATTATCTATAAAAACATAATGTTGCGTGGGATTGTTGTGCCCGGTTGGCGATAGGCTTACCACCTATCACACATATCACATTAGTGTCTCCGGCTAGTTGTGGGTGACTTGGTGACTCTACCAACCTTTTCGCGGATACGAGTGTGAAAATAATTCCTAATTTTGTAAATCAATCACAACCGTTTTTTATATTGAGAAGATAAAATTTACAAAAACTTTACACCTAACAAACGAACTACTAAACAGAAATGCTGTTTTTATATTTAATATTATAATTTTAAGACTACAATTAATCAACGCGCAGATTAGATATATTGGTTTTGTCTATTATAGTAGGTGATTAAAAGATTGTGCAGTATCTTTTTCAAATGAGTCATTAAAAATGCAGACATGACAACACCCAAAAGTGACAAAGCGACTTTTAATCCTGAAAGAAACTTTGAAATGTATTTACTTACATTTATGTACCTATCTTCATGTCCCTCTGCGAGCTAGGCAAAGGGTTTCGTTTTCCAAGTGAACGTAGTACGCCGGGTCGCCTAGTAAGAAGATATCTTTTACCAGATAAACCAATTGCCGAAATTTGTAAAAATCCACAAAGTATTTCAGTTGCAAAAAGGAAATATCAAACTGAGACAAATATGTTTATTTGTAAAACAAAATAACTAAATCCCAAACTAAATTTTAGCAAGCCTTGTATAACTAAAAAACAATTACATATAATAAAAATTTAAATACATCAAAATTCCGTTACATTTACTATTTAAACAGCTGTTTTAATATACTCGTATATATTATGTCCGTTATTTTTAGCCTTCATAGTATTTGAAAGAAGTGTTATTTATTTTTACTTTGCAAGCTATTTTTAGTTATTGTTATAATGAAATAAAAGTATACTTTTATTCCAGCTGAACGACTTTATATTTTACTAGCGGCCCGGTGCGTGCTTCGCTATATATATGACCACTACGCATGAATCCTATGACACAACAAAACGAAAAAAGAAAAAAAAAACAACTGAAAAAATGTTTTAATATGACAGCGCAGCACAATCCCCATCTGAAAAAAGTTTTAATTTTAAAAAAATATACCCATAAACAAAACGATCCGCCATTTATTGAATTCACTTGTTACAAAAAATGTGATAAATTTGGAACCGCTCGGCCCATTTTATGCAAACTTCACATAAACCATCTGCTAAATATTCCGAACAAAGCCTAAATATTTGGCTGGGATAGGTGAACCCGTTCTTGAGTTATAAAATTACAATGAAAAGTGTAACTGATATTTATATTTATATAGATTAGGAGTGGAATAAAACTATTTGGTGTTATAAAAAAGGATATTTTATTTTATACTAGTGCATATAATTATTATACCAACACAAACTCATTGTCCTTGAAGGCAATATAGCAATAGCGTATATAGTTTTTATAGAACTTTATAACTAAAATTATTGGGTATACAAAATAAGTTATCTACAACCTTATCCGAATCCGGCAAAAAAGTTGAATTACCGTTTAATTTAAAAAAATCTAATTAAGAATTGAAGATTTTATCTTGTTTCATTTTGTTAAACTCTTGACCACAAAAAACATGTTATTCTTAAGCGGAGTTTGTGGTTGAATGTTAGAAAATACCTTTGTGGCGCCATTTTGTGTGACGTAAAAACATAATAATATTGTGTTTCTATAAAAACAAACTGCAATGTCCTCTTACACGTTACTGGATTGAATTTTATAATTGGTTAAATCATAGAGTAACGGCCAATATTAAAAACCTATCTACAGATAAAGACAGACCTTTTAGAGTTTTATTGCTAGGATATTTTTATTAATTATTGAAAAATAACAACGGCTACCAGGTAACTGATCTAAAATAGCACGATCTCTTATCTTAGAGAGGTTATTAATACAGGCCGTTGGGGTGTAACGTCCTAACTCTAAGGGTTAAACTCTCAAATTCATACTAATATTATAAACACGAAAACATGTCTGTCTGTTACGCTTTCTCGGGGAAACTGATGGGCCGATGTTAATGAAGATAGGTATATATTTAAAACCTGAGTTCAAATATAGACTACTATTTTTGAAAAATCAAACCCTATTGAACGTTTTTATGGAAATATATTCTATGATGACAAATTCACTGGTAACTAATACAACATTTGACAAAGATTTTACCCTAAGTTAGAAGCTAACTCATAGTTCAGCAAAAACATTAACATAAACAAACAGTCTGAAATATAAAAAAACCCAAATGGAAAGAGAAGAGTGTTAGAAATTTGACGTGTCTGTGAGTGCGTGTGTGTATGTGTGTGATTGTGGGTGTGTGTGTGCGTGTGTGCGTGTGTGTTAAGAATGTATTATTTTGATGTGGAATTTTTGTTTAACTGGTAGCCACATTGCAGATAAGTTTTATTATTGATTTATTATTGATTTTTTTAATAATAATTATTTAAAAATCAAAAAATATAGAGGTATAATTTTTTTGTAATATATTTCTCAACTTATTCAATCTTTAAAGTGTAATATTTTTAACACGTATTTGGGTATACATTTTGCTCTTTTTTAATAATATGTTTTTGTATCCAGTGCTCGCCGTGTTAGGCGTGTATTAGAAAAATCATAACATAGGGGTATACGGAAACGACCCTTCATTTTACTGTTCAAACGTCAATCTTACTTATAAACTGCTGCATCTTACTGAGTTTAATCTTGGAACTGTAATAATTTTGTCTATTATATACACGAGCAAAGAAGAATACCTAGCCCGTATCCTGAATAGGTAGGTAGAGATACAACCGGTAGACTCTCTGAATTTACGTGATTTTCTTCGATACGCATCTCTAGCCTGAAGCATGATTAATACTATACATATTACGAAAAAATTTAAAGAAATCAACGCAAGGACGAACACGTCACGAAAAACAAAATACAGGGTAGTTTGTAAAATTATCCGTAGAGTATTCCTTATTAATGAAATTGAAGCCTTCTCAATGTTTAGAAATGCCGCCTTATAATAAACTTAACCTGACATAGGTGATAGAATTTCGCAGAGACTCGCCTGGATTGGTACCACCGCCTTATCTATTCTCTGGTTGGCAACGCACCATTACCACTTTTGGTGTTTCTAGCCAACGTGAAGAAATCTGTCTGAAAGAAAGAAAGAAAATATATTTATTTGCGGAATATGTGTGTTAAGGTTGTTACAAAATTATTTAAGCTTTCCAACATATTCTACCACATTGTGGTGTGCAAATAATTTAATATTTTTATAAGTATAAAATAACTAATTATATACACAATGTTTTAATATTCATACGAACATAAAACAATTCTTATTATAATTTGAGTTATAACTTACAAATAATTTTAAAATGATAATAAATTTAGCCCTGTCTACCGTAAACTACCACCGTTTCCAAACCTAGCCAGTCGGGAGAAGAAACGGCGAAACAAACTCCCTTGGCAGCCAGTAGTATAATCTATTGTCCTTGTAGTACCATCGTTTCCAAACATAGCTCGGTTTCTGAAATTATAATAAGTTATTATTATTATTACAAAATGTATATTATTTAAGCTTGTCTGCAAGAAAATCTTTAACACTATAATATGTCTTATCTAACAACAAGTCAAATAACTTCTTTTGAAATCTTTTTAATGGCAATGATTTAAGATTATCAGGAATCTGGTTGTATATACGAATGGACATGCAATATATATTAGTTTTGCAAATATTGAGTTTTTGGTTAGGCACATGGAGTTTCTCACTATTTCTAAAATGTGATAAACCTAAGACCTCAGAATTTGTTTGAAACAAATGATGATGTTTTTTTACAAATACACATACAGCCAAAATATATAAACAAGGTAAAGGTAATATTTTAAGAGACTTAAAAAGTGGCTTGCATGAATGCAACTGATTAACACTACATATTGCTCTTATACACTTCTTTTGAACTCTGAAGATTCTAATTAGTTCTACAGAATTTCCCCAAATAGGAATACCATATTGCAAAACGGAAGAAACATAGCTGCTATTAGCTGTTAGCTTGTTTGTACAACGGTACAACGCACCAATGATATTAAAAAAATAAATGTCATTTCGTAATGTCATTCGTCGTGTCGTACAATGTCAAGTTATATTTTTGAGTAATTTAGTCACAGTTAAAGTTAAATGCGCCTGTTGGTTAATAAAAATTCAACTTAATAAAAAATACACCTATTATTTATAAAAAAAGTAACTTCACGACCATATCCCCGAAGACATAGGCAAAGGCACAACCAGGGCACCCACGACTAGCCGAAGACAATAAGTCCCACAATGTGATAGGTGGCAAGCCTATCGCCAACCGGGCACATATCCAATCCCGAGTATCGTTTTTTTATTAGAAAATTGAAAAAACCCAATTTTCTTTTTGTTGTTGTTCTCTTTGTTAATATAAAAGACATCTGTTATTTATAATTATTAATATTGTTTATTAAAAATCATTAACAATTTCCTTCCTTCATTATGTTCCGCTCGTAACGGCACCGTCAGATGGCTTTCTATGAAGACCAGTTTAACTTCTGTACTCTCGATCTTAAAGTAGGCTTCAAAACAAGAAATGACGGAAGCTCAAACTTAATGACGAATATCCTGTAATCATATCCTTTCCTACGTAACAAAGTTAGCAAGAAGTTTTTGGACTTCCTTAATTATTTTGATACATGCAGTTATTAGTTTGGTAAATGCAAATAGTTTTCATATGTGAGCATATAACACTCCTATAGGCGGTGAAGATGGCGCCTCCGATTAACAACGGTTCGTCTTCTATTCCCGACTAAGTAGAAGTTTGTGTAAAATACATAAATATCTAACAATATATATTAATATAATATTATTAATATATAACATTTTTTATATTTTTGGGTGCTTACATTTATATCAGTATTTATTTATTTCTATGTATTAGTGTCGTTGACTAATACCCATAGGTTAAGTATATAATTTGCTTATCATGTTATATATTTTGTGTAGATTATTTAGATGAAAATAATTACTTTCAGCACCGCTTTGTGAGTTTTAAATACCTCTACGTAGCCGTATAATTCTATATAATATTATTTTAAATAATGTATAAAATTATGGTTAAAGTAAATTTTATTAACATGTTTTTAGTAGTTTCTAAATTATAATTAATAATTATGTCAACATAAAAGAAAAATCTATACAATATTAAATAAGTATAACACAAAGACCAATAGTCGGATTATGCTTAAATTGATATGGAACCACCTAGGAATCATGAACTATTTCCCAGAAAAGAATCATCAAATCGGTAGGCTATTGGCCCAGTAAACACGTAACAAAGATATAAAAAACACGTGGTCGAATTAAGAACCTATTCCGTTTTAGAGTTAAAAAGTAAAGGTAAATTATATTACAACTTTTCCTGAACATTTGCAACTTCCTTTATTTTAGATAAATTAACAGTTACTACTAAAATAACATAAATTTGCAATGTTATTGCTTTACAAATCCAAAGTAATAACATTGCAAATCTATGCTATTTTAAGTTTATTTTAGTTTAGCTTTATCTGTTTCTTTTGTAGACGTTCTCTTACGTACAACTTGACAGTTTTTAATCAATCCTTATGTGTTTTTGGTAACTATAGGAAAAAATCATAAAACGTCAGTCTCAAAACACTAAAGTCGCATCTAGAATCAAAAATAAATAAAGCAATCAAGCCCATAGCTTCATAAATCAGCCAACATATTATGTGACTACTGTATTTATCTTTTACTTATTGCTTGGGTACTTTTAAACTCCTAACATAGACTTGTCCTCTTTAATTGATAGTTGCACAGAAAAGAAAACAAGTAAGAAATGATGTTCATATAAGTATAGAGCAGCTTTCATTTAAAGGCGGTGTGGTACAAGGTTTTTCCTTAAAAGAAATTATAGTATAACCAGAATATAAATTTTAAAATGTAGAGATGTAGGTAACTACTCTGTATCTAATTAACTTCATATTGATTGAGTTGATTAAAGTGAAACTCAGGTCTATTTTTAACTAGCGGTAAGTCCAGGCTTTTTAGTCTAAAATATACTTAAAAACCTTTCTCTTATATTACTTTTTTAATTAGAAAACCGCATCAAAATCCGTTGCGTAGTTTTAAATATTTAAACATACAAAGGGACATAGGTACAGAGAAAGCGACTTTGTTTTATACAATGTAGTGATTATAAAACAGTCATAGAATAAAAGATCTAGGAATACGACTTGTTGATTATTCGGATATTATTAGTTTAAAGTTTTGGGTCTGGGGGTTTAAGAAATTTATACCAGTGTCTATTTACTTATATATCGAACGCATATAATTTAATTATTTGAATAAATCAAACTGATATTATTCAATTTGTTTATTTTTTGCAGGGATATTTATTTGTTAATTGTAATATTTCACAGTAAATTATGCCTATATTTTATGGATAAACAATTTAGTACAATCATTTCCTAGTTTATTAAAAGCAAGAGTTTAATATGAAACGTGTGTTTGTCAAATTTATAAAAAGTAGTACTTAGCTCGCTTCCGGTATTTCAATAAAACGGAAGTGTATACGAGCGTACTGCCTAGAGAAAAAAGGGCTAAAGACACCCCGATGCACATCCCGGGGTTGTGCACAAGTGTTCCAAGTTTTTGTGTGAACTTTGATTCCCGACTGGCGAAGGGCGGATATGTTGCTATTACTAACTCAAAGCCCATACTAGTTTTTAATTGTCTATATTTTTCATACATCCTGTCAGACACGTTTTTTAATCTTTAAAACTTTTTTATTGTGGCCAAAGAATTGGTAGTTTTCGTTATTTTCATTCAGTTTTATGGTAATCAATTAGTTTTATAAAAAAGTGGCTAGTGCTTAACCCGCGGCTGATAGTTTGGGACTCTTTTGTCACTTGTGAAATGGGCCTGGTGACCACTGGTGGTCACAGCCACCAAAACATGTAAGTTTTTTTTATGATATTGGAAGGCAAACAAGCAGACGGATTTCCTGATGGTAAGAAATTTCCATCGCCTAGAGACAGCAAAGGTGATAATGGTGCGTTGCCAACCAGAGGCCGGGATGTTAGGCCTCGAGAAAAAGTAAGTTTACCTGCTACCTTACCCTCCGAACGACGTTATGGCAGCAGGAATAGGTAAGGCTGTGGTACCAATCCGGGTGAGTCGCTGCGAAACTCTATCACCTAGTCAGATATCACGGTGCTAGACGGTAAGCCTATGCTCGCCTTTTATGCGCTGTTTGACAGAAAGGCAGATGGTCTATTCTGTAACGGAGCCCGGACCATCACTGAAATTTTGCAATCACCACTTGGTTTGATATAACCATATTTATTTAGGATATAACGCCAGTGCTAACCACTGTCGTGTTTTGGTTTAAGAGTAGATTATCCCTTAAATTTAGTTACTTAAGTGGTGACGAATCTTACCAACTACCTATGGGGTATGTTTAGTTGTCATAATTAATAAATCGGTCCTATTTGTTTACCAAATTCATAAAATACACTCATTGAGGTACCTAAGTATAAAAATGGCCTAGTAAATTGAGGTATAAATGTACCTTTTAGAAAAATACCTCTAAAAAAATACACCTTTCAAATAAAAACACACTTGTACCTTTTATTTTAAATTAAAAAATATACTTAGTTATGCCTTTTAAATTAAAAATATCTGGATAGCCGAGCTTCACTCGGTATTTTTTTTAAATGATTTCTAGCTAAATCGATTTATCGCCTCCGAAACCCTCTACATGCTAAATTTCATGAAAATCGTTGGAGCCGATTCCGAGATTCCAATTATATATATACAAGAATTTCTCATTTAAAGGTATAAGATATACATGGAACTGTCACAAAAACAGACGTTTACATTTCGAATAAAACTATACTTGTACCTTTCAAACAAAAATATTATATTTGTCTTTTTCAAATAAAAATATGCATGTATCCTTTAAGCAAACAAAAAGCTGGTTTAGTATCTTTTATGTCAAGCAAGAACATGTGTCACTATAATCTACGCAATTATTTTTTTCTAGAATATCTTCAGTCTTTAATAGAACCTCTCTCAAGAAACGTAACCATGACAGCGCAGTAATGAAGTCCCTTAAAACGTGTAATACGAGTTCTGCATAATTACGTATTAACGTCCTTATAACACAATTAAAAAAAAACAAAAAAATGAATGTAACTTTAGTATCTAAGTCCAAAGTTCATTCAACGGTGAACAAAATTTGGCTTCTATTAGATAAATGGTTTTGGAATAAGCCCTAGAAATATTACATCTATTATTAGATAAAGGAAAATAGTTATTAAAATAATCTGTTTCTCGTATATGACAAACACCTAGCTCTAAGATTACTTATCGGCATCAAATGACGAATAAGGCTAATACTTTAACACTGGCAGTGAAAATACACTTTATGAATGTACTAGCAGTTTCACGCACCTTTGCTCTCGTAACTTGTACTCCACCGATTTTGATGAATAAAGTCTAGGTCACTAAGGGATAATGTAGCAATCAAAGGGTGAAATAACTTTTGAAATCGGTCTAGTAGTTTCGGAGCCTATTCCAACAGAAAATCGAACATTTCCTCTTTATAATATTAATATAAAAAAAATAGTAATATTAGTATAGATATATGTAGACTATCCAAACTGCTTAAATAGCGATGTCTTAACTATGAACTAGGTGGTAGAGTTTCGCAGTGACTCACCCGGATTGGTACCACCGCCTTACCTATTCCTGCCGCCATAACGTCATGACGTGTTCCGGTTTGGAGGATAAGGTACCCGGTAAACTTGGATTTGCTCGAGGCCAAACTCTTTTGCCTCAGGTTGGCAACGCACTATTACCACCTTTGATGTCTTTAGGCGTGAATTTCTTACCATCATAAAATCTGTCTGCTTGTTTGCCTTCCAATATCATAAAAAAATGGAATTGAAATAAACTTAAAACATTTCTTCGTTCTTATAAAACATCTTTTTACAAAAATTATATCAACAGTAAATGAATTAGCGAAATCTGTCCATCCGTTGCTATTGCGATGGCTAAAGGAAATAGATATTCATTTTTATTTCTTTATTTGCAGATTCATCTTGACTTTATTTTATTTAAAACTAGCTATTCCGCCAAACTTCGTTCCACCCGTCCAGTTTAAATTAAAAGTAAAATGTCATTTTTCCTTGTTTCCTTGTTCAAAGCCACCTACCCATCAATTTTCATCCAAGTCGGTTCAGCCGTTCTTGAGCTATAAATAGTGTAACTAACACGGTTTCTTTTAGATATAAAGATATTAAGTAATATTTTGTGGATTAGCTTTATCGAACATTGTTTGAGTGCGTAGTTTAGAAGCCATAGTGTACATGGCTACCTCGTGTGACACGAACTGTATACTATAAACACTATACCTGTACTTATTGGAGAACTTCGTCCTGTACTACTGACAGTCTGTATGGGAAAAACTATTTTTTTTCTATTTTTCTTTTCATATAAACTTTCTTTGTGGTCTAGCGGTCCGGCGTCGGACTTAATTTCTTGAGTTCGATTCTCGGGTCTGGCAACAACAAAAAATTAAATATCTGGCATAAACAAAAAAATATATATTTCCTAACAAAATAAAATGGGAAACGAGTATTTTAAATTTTCTATAAATGTCGTTGCCTGGAATTAGATATGTGCCTGTTTGGCGATTGGCATGCCACCTATCACATTGTGGGTTTTGACTTCGGCTAGTCGTGGGTGCCTTGGTCGTGCATCTGCCTACCTCTTCGGGGATATGGGCGTGAAGATACTTACTTATGAACTTTCTCCTGACGATTACTAGCTCAAAAAGGAATTAGTGAAATTGGACCAATAGTGATTCATTTTTATTGTACGTACCTACACTTTTTTGTAGTTAACTATAGGTACACTTACATCCACTATACACTTTATTTAATACTTTTCCCTACTTTCTAGCCAACCAGTTACAATTTCCATAGCATCATCAGGGCTTTGAAACTAAAGATAAATAAAGTGTATAGTGGATAAGTACAAGTGTTAACTACAAAAAAAGTGTGTATACAATGGAACTCCACCAAGTGCCGACGATAACAAGTATATATTCTTTTATGGTATGTTTTACCACTACTACATTTCTTGAGAGACGTATACACGATTGCGTAGTAAATTGTTTGCAAAATTTGGCATTATCGATTATATAATATTAAAATCAACGTTCCCAGTGAATAAAGGAAGTAAAAACACTTATCCTGTGCCGTCACTATTTGTTAGCAAAGTGTTAATTGTAACAGGAAGCTTGGCTCTCTCTTTTTACGTAACTTCCATCCAAAAAGACAAATCGTGAATCAAGAATCCGCCAAACTTTGTATGATCAGATAATAATTTATTTGACACGTTCTTATATTAACACATTTTTGCGCACACTTTCTTTTTTACTACCGTTACGTCAATAATTTTCCGTAAAATTTAAGATTTAATCTATATAATAGCACTTTTCGTTGTAATTTTATAACTCAAGATCAGGCTCACCTATCCAAACCAAATGTTCAGGCTTTGTTCGGATTAGGTATGTAGTAGATGGTTTATGTGAAGTTTGGATAAAATTGGTAGAGCGGCTTTTCATTTATCACATTTTTGTAACAATTAAATTCAAAGTGGCGGACCATTTTGTTAATGGGTATTTTTCAGTCACATTGAAACTTTTTTGAGATGGGCATTGTGCTGTCATATTGAAACTTTTTCAGTTGTTTTTTTGTTTTGTTGTGTTATGTCATTCATGCGGTTTATGGATTATTTAATGATATTTTTATTTTACATAATATTTCAGTTTATACGTAGCGAAGCATGTAACGGGCGACTAGCAAATTAAAAATAAATGTCTGTACAAATTACAAAAAAATTATCTAAACCCAAAGAACGCAAATTTGATGATTGTGTTATGGGTCTAATACCCAAGGATACTAATATATAGAGATACTTAAAAAAATGTCATAGTCAATATTCAGTAGAGTAGAAAAAAAAACATAAATACTTCCCTAACACAAGTCTCAGGCAAGGCGTTATTTAGTAACGCATCTATATGTATAGGCGTCGCATATATCTTTCCCCAAAAAACAGTTAAACTCAATAACTATAACAATGCCTTTATCGCCTCTGTGGTCTTGCGGTCCAGCTGTTGGATTTGACTGCATGAGTTCCCGAGTTCGAATCCTGGATCGGGCAACAAAAAGAAAATTTGGTTTTTCCAACCACTACATAGTATAAAACAAAGTCGCTTCCTCTTTCCCTTTGTATGTTTAAATCTTTAAAACTACGCAACTGATTTTGATGCGGTTTTTTGTAGAAGAGGAAAAAAAACGTTGCTCGGGATTGGATACGTGCCTAGTTGGTGATAGGCTTGCCTCCTGTCACATTGTGAGACTTAGTGTCTTTGGCTAGATGTGAGTGTCTTGGTTGTGCCTCTACCTACCCTTTTATGGATATAGGCGTGAAGTCATAGTATATAGTCATAATCATAGTCATAGTCATAGTCAATAGTCAGTAAAGTAGAAAAAAACACGAATACTTCCCGTGTCGGTCCGGGCTCCTTTGTAGAATAGACCATCTGCATGCCTGCCAGGCAGCACGTAAAAGGCGAGCATAGGCTTGCCGTCACTAACACCGTGATATCTGACTAGGTGGTAGAGTTTCGCACCGACTCGCCCGGGTTGGTACCACCGCCTTGCCTATTCCTGCCAACATAACGTCATGACGTGTTTCGGTTCGGAGGGTAAGGTAGCCGGTTAACTTATTTTCTCGAAGCCTAACATCCCGGCCTCTGGTTAGCAACGCACCATTACCACCTTTGGTGTCTCTAGGCGGCGGAAATTTCTTACTATCAGGAAATCCGTCTGCTTGTTTGCCTTCCAATGTCATTAAAAAAAAATACTTTCTCTTGCTCAAGTCTCAAGCAACGCGTTATTTAGTAAAGCTTCTATATTATGTGTTTATAGGCGTCGCATTTATCCATTTATCGCAAAAAACAGTTAAATTCAATCACTATGATATTGAACTTACTGTCGAACACCTTTGTTTCTAACATCGATGTTAACATTATCGAGTTAACTGTTCAAACTAAATAAAATCAAAACTTCGGAGAATAGTATACATCATACATACTAATTTAAATCAAAATATGTGACTTTTATCAAAACTAACGGATCAGCTGGTTACACGTGTTTTGACGGAGCGTAGTACCGTACAGTAGACTCTAAAGCCATGGCGCTGTGTCCAGCAATTTAATCTGTACGAATAGATAAAATTGGAATGTCTGATTGTAATATATAACGGCTTTTTACTACGTGTTTATTTATACTGGCGGTCACCCGTTGGTCGAAATTCGACCTTAATAAATGTTAATATCTTGTTGATAAGAACGCCATCTTCATATCTCAAGACCAACTACTTTGTTTCCAAACTTTTTATTGCGGCATCTGTGATCTTTTATCATTATCATCAATGTATTTGTTTGTGTGTCAAATGGTAGTGTGGGTAATGTTTTACTTACAGATTTAATTTACTTTATAGGCGCTGTTATTGAAAAATATTAGCGTTCTGCACTTCTCCTACACATAAATTATGAGTGTGACAAATTTTATGCTCCTGTGTCGCCCAATTTTCGTAAAAAGAGGTCCTAAGTTTTGGCATCACGTATTAATATATAGATACGGTACATGTACCTAAATAATCTATCTGTATATCTATACCAATAAAATCGGAATGTCTTGTCATATCTAAGACTTTTTACTATATGTATATGAATGTATATTATACGATACATATTCCAAATAGAAAGATTACAATTTTTAGCTGTCGGTTTGTCTGTTGCCCTATTTTTAATACAGACATGCCAAAATTAAGAGTAAAGTTAAATATAGTTATAGGCTAGAGCACAGTGTAACAAAGACGATAATACCATGTTAAACTTTGAAGTATATTAATAAGATGGTAACTGTATTTTTCACAAACATAGACTAATGTAGCCCATTGTTTAAGTTGAAGTTTTGTAATTACAGAAGATGTTCTGTAATTACAGTGCAATACTGACTACAATCTCAAATAAACCTTTAAAGGTATTTTAGGTTTTTTCTTATTTAAAAGAAGAAGGTGCATGGGGTGAAACAGACCAATTTTTTTTTATTTTCAAACAATTTCTTTTTCAATCTGGCATTTAAAAAATAAAAACGACACTAAATATTTTACGTTCTACCATAATATCTCATTTTAATAATTGTTTATTATAATTTATGAATTATAATTACATAATATAATATAGATATATTGTTTTTTGTAAATATGATTTTTTTAATATACTTATTCTCAAAAAATATTTGTCAAAAAACGTATGCAATCAACTAGTATTTGTATACGTTTATTGCAACATTTGAGGCAGATTATCTCAGATTATATCAGTGCTTATCAAATTTGATAAAACCGTTCCTTAGGAAAACTTGAAAGAAAATACATTTTCTTTAGTCATCATTTATACATATGATTTTTTTGAGTTTTGGCGCCATTGTGAAAGAAGATGGTCATAATTTTTTAATGTTATTGATTTTTTGTAAATTTTGAGTAAAATTAGTTAATTTAGGTGGGAATCAGTTTAATTTTATATGGGTAATAACACAAGTGAAAGATTTATGAAGAAATTAGTGTATCGTGTATTTTCTCGCTACCGCCAAGTCTCACAAAATGAGCTTGAGTAACGAAGCCATCGCTTTACTCAACACCCTGACATGACTTTGACTTATGACTTATGATCTGAAATGACATATGACTGTTAAAAATAATTTATTAATACGGAAGACGTGGCAGCATGGCCTAAAGGTTTAGCCGACTGCAGAAAGCGGCAAATTAACTTAAAATATTTTTTTTTTACAAACAATTGTGCTACATACACACGACGACGAAAAATGGGGTATATAACCATTTTTTACATTTTTGTTCACTTTTCTCACATAGACTAATGAATCAACAACTACTATTACAAATGTATAGAAGTTACATTAAGCTTTAATTAAATCAAGCTCTATACGAGTACACTTCTTTGGAAGCTTATTTTAAACAGTTACTTAGGTTGGATTTCACCGCCAAATTTAATCGCGATTAACGTAAAACGCGTTTAGTCAATGGTCAAGAGTGTCTATATGTCAATTTTATCGTCAAAAAATTTTTGATTATTGTAAACATTTTATTACTAAACTGTATAATGTGTTATGTAGAATCTAATGGGATAGGGATAAGAAATTTGTCAATTTTAAAAGAGTATGTGCATTTGTTTATATACTGGATCACCACCTATAATTGAGCATGTTTTCACTTTTTAAGTTTAGTTTTCCTAACTCGGTTTTCAACATATTCAGTGAAATCAGCCCTTAGTTTTTATTATAAAGTGTTATTTTAATTGATTTTTTTCCAACAAATAAATGAATGATATAAATGTATTGCTTACGCATACAGAGGTACAAAAACAGTAACAGTTAGATTGCACGAATAGTAATATCTTTTATTTGTTTTGTTTTATTTAAGTAGACGGTAATTTTTTTAAATGATTAAAAAGCTGCTTATTAATTTTGAATTAAGTCTAATCCTTTGAACGGAATATACATTTTTTTAAACGCCAAAAGGTTTGGGGAAGTCGTATTGTAGATATGTAATATGTGTCTATACGCGCAGAGCTGTTGTCCAGAGATACATAGTACGTAGTATAAAACAAAGTCGCTTCCTCTGTCCCTATGTCCCTTTGTATGCTTAAATGTTTAAAACTACGCAACGGATTATTGATGCGCTTTTTTTCAATAGATAAAGCGATTTTAGAGGAAGGTTTGTATGTATATTTTATGCGAAGCCGGGGCGGGCCGCTGTTAGATATATAAAGCAATAAACAAAGTCTGCCTTGGACAGCAATAATAATTACCTTACCACATGACTCAATCTGATATAGGTTTGTCACGTCATTGTAATATGAGTTTCGAGTAGTTTTGTTTAGTCAGCATTTAAATATCTTAAGTATAATTATCAATAACGACGAATCAGATTTTATTATAGTCTAAGATCCGAAAGTAGTCATGCACCGAGCTCATGTTATAGTATAAAACATCCTATCAATACTATAATTACGAAAGTTTGTCTGTTTGTTTGATTGTTTGTTACTCCTTCAAGCAAAAAGTGCTGAACCAATTTTCATGAAATTTGGTAACTCGGATTAACACGTAGGATAGTTTTTTATCCTGAAATAATGTTCCTGTGGGACCACGCGGACAACACCGCGGGCATTAGCTAGTATTTAAAAAAATATTAGAAAATGTTTTAAAAATGGATTGTCCATAAAATCCTGAACATACTTCTTCCATTTTTTAAAATAGATTTTTCATAAAATAGATAAAGATAATAATAAAATTTGATCCTGAGCTACCTACTCATATAATATCATGTGCTGAAGTTGGGTTGCCTAACATTTATCGAAATTTCTAGGTATACAGGTATATCGCTATACCTATTCTCTGGATTGGTTATTAGAAAAAAATATGAGTAGTTTTATAGCTAACACGTTGATATAGGCCAAGGTTTTCTGCAAAAAACCGAAATAATATTTAGTAATTAAAAAAAATTGATATCTTCTGCCCAGGATATTCATAGTCATCTTAATATGATTTCTTACATACTAAATTTGTTATAAAATGTGTTTTATCATAATGTACCTAGTAAGTGAAATATGGTCGATATTGGTTCGGATCTTGTACTAATTAGGTTCTTGTTTTGAATATTAGAAGATGTGCTGATTCGTCATCACTGTAAATTATTGTTCTCTTACGGCCAATTTTATTATTTCTTTCTTTAAGTTTTGGCCTTCATGTTAGTATTTTACCATTCGTCAAGTAGAAATTTGCATCAAGTTTTACATCAATTTTAATAAATTATAATTAGTCATCAGTCGTCAGTAAGTCATGTCAGGCTCTTGGGTAAAGCGGCGGCCTCATTACTCAAGCTCATGTAAGGAGATTTGGCGGTAACGAGGAAATATACGATACGCTAAATTCTTTATGATTATTTCGTTTGTGCACTTTCACTAAACATAATTGTGCAAAATGCCACCAAAATTGACTAATTTCACTCAATATCAACACGAAATTCAATAATTATGAAAAAACTTCGACCATCTTTTCTCTCGATGGGGCCAAAACTCCGTCAATATTATTAATCGATCCTGATCCAAAACTTGTCCAAGATTGATATTATGATCCATTTTTATGTTATCGCTTGCCAATAGCATATCTGTGGGCAGGATAAATATGGCAATTTGGTATAGGTAAATCCATATTTAGAGATGCATTATTAACATTGGCCTAATTGAATAAGTTATCAATGCGATTGTACCTTTTCTCTTATGTTTGTTATGTGATTACTTGGTCAATAGCAAAAACAGTTTCTATGATTTTTTTCTAAAAATATAGGCCATGTCTTCGAAGTGGGCCCATGTTATATCATGATCCGATTAGTGGTTATATTTAATAATACATACATTTTTGTCTAACTTGACGATACCTTTGTTAAGAAAATGTGTGTGTTATTGTGTACTAGCGGCCCGTCACAGCTTAGCACGGTTATGAAATATACATACAAACCTTCTTCTTTAATCACTTTATCTACTAAAAAAAACACATCAAAATCCGTTGCGTAGTTTTAAATATTTAGGCATACAAACAGACATTGGGACAGAGGAAGCGACTTTGTGTCATACTGTGTGGTGATAACTCACAAATATTGGTAGGATATTGATAAAACTTATGTGAGATCACATCGAAATCGTTGGATGTCTTTTGAAAAAAAAATGAAATCGAGACGTGGTAATAAAATGGTTAGAGTCGGGTTATTGCAGTTTTGCTGATATAATCAGAATATCATTGACAAAATGAAAAAACTAAAAAAAATTTAAAATCTCAAAATGTTGCCTTCGACAATTAATTATAACTATTAAGAGGTAGGCAGAGGCACAACCAGGGCACCCACGACTAGCTGAAGACACTAAGTCCCACAATGTGATAGGTGGCAAGTCTATCGCCAACCTGGCACATACCCAATCCCAAGCAACGTTTTCCTATTAGAAAATTGGATAAAAACCAGTTATCTTTTTGTTTTGGAATCGAACCTAGGCCCTCATGCAGTCAAGTCCAATAACTAGACCGCTAGACCACAGAGGCCTTTACTGTTATTCATAGTAATTCCTCTATTGTTAGTCACAGTTACGCCTCTACTGTAATTAATCAAAGACCTTTACTAGATTTGGATATAAATTATTTCAAACTCACAACTGAATGGTGATAAGCAGTAGTGTGTCAATCTGCATAAAGTCAAATTGGTGATAATTACATCAAATTTTGCAAAATTTACGTCAAAATAAGAATTCATTTTTCACATATTTTTTCCATTTATGTGACATAAAACTCTTTTTATTATTTAATTATTTACGATTTATGGAAGTCAAACTAGCAAACGGATTTCCTGATGGTAAGAAATTCACGCCTCCTAGAGAGTCAAAGGTGGTAATGGTGCGTTGCCTACCTGAGGCCGGGATGTTAGGCCTCGAAAAAAAGTAAGTTTATTGGCTACCTTACCCTCCGAACTGGAACACGTCAACAGCAAGCTTTGGACGTTATGGCGGCAGGAATAGGTAAGGCGGTGATACTAATCCGGGCGAGTCGCTGCAAAACTCTACCACCTAGTAGGATGTCACGGTGTTAGTGACATTAAGTCTATGATCGCCTTTTACAAGTTGCCTGGCAGGAAGGCAGGTGGTCTATTCTGCAAAGGAGCCCGGAGTAAAGTGTCTTCGGCTAGTCGTAGGAGCCCAGGTTGTGTCTCTGCCTACCTCTAAATAATAATTTATGAGTCTTGTTATCTGATAGAACACATGTTATTTTACTCAAGACTAGCGTCCTGCCCCGGCTTTGCACGGGTATTAAATATACATCTAATAATTTGGTTTGATGTTTAATAAATTTTACAGTATTGGAATAGATTAGTCACCAATTTAAGTTTTTGTGGGTTGACACACTATTGCTTAGAACCATCCATTACTAGTGATTGGAACAATTGACACACTATTGCTTAGCACCATCCATTACTAGTGATCAGAACACTTGACACGCTATTGCTTAGCACCATCCATTACTAGTGATTGGAACACTTGAAGACATTTGACATTTTACACTATCGGAATAGATTAGTCACCAGTTTAAGTTTTTGTGGGTTGGCACACTATTGCTTAGCACCATCCATTACTAGTGATTGGAACACTGTTACCATAACAGTGTTGACAAAACAAAACAACCCGCTCATTGTTCGCACTCTACATCATCCTTTTACGATTTTAGAAACAATAAAATCTAAACAATGAACAAATATCCTAAAACATTCTGACAGTTGCTTAAAACTTGAAGCAAAGAAAATTTCTTGCTTAAATAAACTATAACTTATCTTACATTTGACTAATATGTGTATCCGTGGTCTAGCGGTTCAGTTATTGGATTTGATTGAGGTCCCGGGTTCGAATCCCGGGTCGGTAACAAAAAGAAAATGGGGTTTTCCAATTTTCTAAAAAAACCTAGGATGTCACGGTGTTAGTGACGGTAAGCCTATGCTCGCCTTTTACGAGCTACCTGGCAAGAAGGCAGATGGTCTATTCTGCAAAGGGGCCCGGAATAAACATTGTGGAACTTAGTGTCTTCGGCTAGTCGTGGGAGCTCCGGTTGTGTCTTTGCCTACTCTTTCGGAGATATGAGCGTGAAGATACTTTTTTTTAACTGATCTTATCTATATAAGTTTTTCATTTTATTTTAGAACTAGCTGAGCCGACAGACGAACTGTGACTATGAACATTGAATTCTTATTTTTTTAACGTTTCGTTAATCTTATTTCTTTTTTTTCATAAGAACCCTCTTATGACCATAATTAACTCTACAATTCATTAGAGTAAAACTAAAAATATTTCATTTAGGTATACACAAAAATATAATGTACACAAAATAGTATACACAAAAATAAAATATTTTCCTCAATTCCCCAATACATCATCAAACCAGAACCACCTGGGAAGTTACGCTCCTTCAAATAAAAAAAATTAAAACGGTTCCCAAACGACGGGGAAATCGATTAACACAAATAAAAAAAGAAGGAGTCAAACATAATATCCTCCTTTTTTAAAAAAATAGTGAAATTGCAGTAGAAGAGATATTCGTAGTTTTTTCGTAATTATTGAATTTGATGTTTATATTGAGTGAAGTTAGTCAGAGCTACCAGCATTTTTTACAATTTTTTCAGTGAAAGTGGACAAATGAAATAATCATGAAATAGTTAGTGTTTCGTGTATTTCCTCGTTCTCAAACTTCAATAAATAAGCTGGAGTAAGGAGGCCACCGATTTACTTAAGACCCTGAAATGATTTTGACGACTAATGACTTATTTTGAATATTTTAATCCAGACTTTGTTAAATCTGGTAAACTTGATTCGAATTTCAATTTGACTAACGGCAAATGGTAATGCTATTGCCAGAAACTAAATATCTGATGCCAAGTAATTATTGGGGTTTATTAGTCTTGGTATCTCATAGAAGTAGAACACATTTTTTGAAGTAAAAACTTCTTTAGCGGCGTTGCGCAATTTTTTTGGAATGGGTAATAACTTCTTAACTCGCGTCAGGACACGTGACCTGATCGAAAATTCGTAAGACGGATGGAGAGTAAACAGCCGGCGCGGCGTAGGAGAAGAAGTATCCCCTCTCTTTCTACGGTGCGGCGAAAATGTATGCCTGAGCTTGCGTTTCTTGCTTGCGCGAATGTTAGTGTACGATAGCCGAATAAATGAATATTTTTTTCTACCACCTAAATGATAGTGCTTTCATAGTGATAATTAAAACAATTCGTACAAAATGATTGCCTAACCATTCCAAAATATCAAAAATTCACAACGTTTATATTTAAGTTTTTACTTCTGCCGGCCCTCCCGGAGTGCAACTCGTCGTTTTTTTATGAAGCCTACGCCTTCGGTATTGCCCGTGTTTCAATACGCGTCTGTAATTTTACTTCCATCTGAAATATATTCTCTGTTACTAGATCCATTTGCATGAAACATAGCTGAAACTTTATTTACACATATTCTTCAGTTAGTAAAAACTTTTTACAGGCTTTCAAATTATGGTTGTTTATGGTTTGTATGTGATCAAGATTATTTATTACTTGATATCTTGAAATCCATTTGACGGATCCAATTAGATTTGCTAAATCAAAGTGTTTTAGGATATAAAATCATACTCAATTGTTTTTAAATATCGTTGTTTGATATTTTTTATCATTCTTTCTTTATTATTATTATTATATTTTTGATTATTATTGTATCTATGAATATTTTTTATCATTAAAAAAGTATCAAATTAAGGACTTTTAGAATTATGATGTCAATTTTTTTTGAATGGGTAATTAGTTGCTAACCGCAAGGTTTTTATTACTTCACCGGGCTAACCAGATGTTAAATTACCAACATGACTATTGGAAGAGTGCTAAGCTGCAACTTGCCTAGGTAGGAATTTTTCTACAGTTTTACCTATTTTTGCCACCATAATAACATTTTGATGTCCGTGGTAGGAAGCAGGTTAGATATTAGACTTTTAGATTTTATCCATCTTACTACAAAAAAAAATTAAACATTCGTTGAACACATGTTTTGCTAAACACTATTTAAAATTAGACTCTCAACCAGTGACATGCTGTCACGTAATTAACTTGAAGAATACTATTGGTTGGATGTCAATGTGGACAGTGTTTAGTTAAACATTTTTTGTGGTAAGGTAGTATGCCTTTTACTACGGCTACAGGACAGCGACGCATCTATAACATCTTAACAGTCTTAATATCCCAGGTTGGCAACGCGCCATTACCACCTTTGGTGTCTTCAGGCGACGTGATTTTTTTGCTATCACGAAATCCGTCTGCTTCTTTGTTTTCCAATATCTTAAAAAATACTATGGTGTATATAGGTCATGATAATGTGTTACCATCATGAGGGCAATGTGCTATACTTTTTTTTTATTATAAGTACTATATTATACTACATATATGACTATATACTGCTATTGTTATGTTTGTTTTTTTATTAACACGATTGATAGTAATATTTTCTTGTAGTTTTTATATCGCCGTGGGATCGTAAAGGCCTTGTGTTGATGTAGATAAAAAATAAAGGACGGTTCAACTAATCCCATTGTTAAATAAGTTTAAATATATGGTTACCAGATGTGTCTTTGTTATCAGAGTACAAGTTGTCATGACGTTATCTTCAAATTTCGGGAAATCCGAATACATGTTGCAGGCTTTTCTAAAGAATAGACCGGCTGCCTTCCTGTGCCAGCTCGTTAAAGGCGAGCATAGGCTTACCGTCACTAACACCGTGACATCTGACTAGGTGATAGAGTCTCGCAGCGACTTGCTCGGATTTGTACCACCGCCTTACCTATTCCTGTTGGTATTCGGATGTATTATTTTTTTGTTTCTAGATAAAAATATTGAAATTAAATTAGGCGTTTTGTATTTTTACAGTGCTAAAATTGTTTATAATAATTGAAGGTCAACAAAAAAATAGATACTAAACAATTAGTGACGGGCAGCCCACCTGAGCCCTCTTCTACCTCTTGTAGAATTCTCGTAAGATTACAGCCACTCTACTCTTTGAACTGGAATCCGATAGTTGCGAGCACTAAATGATAAATCTATATTCGATGCGGCGGTGGTACTAAATTGGGTATTCTTAGTACTCTTTCATGTGCAGGGGTAATGTTATTAAGTAATTCAAAATTATAATCGCCTCCATGGTCTAGCCGTCCAGGTGTCGGATTTGACTTCACGAGGTCCTGGGTTCAATACCGGGGCGGGCAACATAAAAATAGAAAATTTCTATTTTCAAATTTTAAAAACGTTGCCCGGGATTGGATTTTGCCCGATTGGCGATAGGCTTGACACCTATCTCATCGTGGGACTTAGTGTCTTCGGCTAGTCGTGTTTGCCCTGGTTGTGCCTTTGCCTAACTCTTCGAGGATATGGGGGTGAAGATATTTTTTACAAACAAGCGATGGGGTCCTTACATCCTTACAAATTGTTCTCCTTTTTTTAATCTGTTATGTATTTTAAAAATTGATTATTTAAATAAGAATCGCATTTCTTATGCGAATAAGCTGATGCGAATTATTTATATTAAACTATTACTTAGCTTTTCAAAACCAACAGATTGTGTGTAAACATAAAGTATTCTTTTCGTAATCATAGATTTAAAATTTGCAGTAACCTCCATGAAAGTCAGTGACCTATGAACATCTATACATATAATAAATCTGTAGAAGGGTCAATTTCTGTACATTGAAAATATTGAAAAAATAAATAGCAGAGGTTGTTACTGCAAATATACTAATACCAAACCCAAATATGTGATTAAAAACAATTTTGTCTGTCTGTCTGTATGTTCAGGCATCACGTGAAGACTAACGTCCGATTTCGACGAAACTTGGTATAATTATACCTTATTATCCTGGGCATAAAATGGGATACTTTTTATCCAGGAAAAATACGTTGAAAAAAACTTAATTTTTCAGACCGACATCCGCGAGGACGGAGTCGCGGGCGGAAGCTAGTTTTGCATAAAAATACAAACGTTTTCATCCTGAATCACTTTTCGCACGATACTTTAAATTATTCTACAATTTCTGGTAGGATGCAACTTTTAAATTAGGCCATTATCACACGGCACGATAGATTTAACGTGGTTGTCACCAGTCTGATAAAGGTCCTTGGCAAAAGTTGACACAGAAGTGGTAGCAACAATTTGACTTTAATGGAGTAGAAAAAAACATAAAAAGATGTTATGTTCACTGATTTACACGAAGCAGAACT
>NJDD01000924.1:676245-707694 GCA_002245505.1 Calephelis nemesis
CACTTGCACATTCCCGGGTTACATTTGATACTGAGTTAAACTATCAAATATAAGGTCATTCAACCCTAGTAAGACGCTAACTATATGTTAAATACTTAACCCAGGAACCTGCAAGTGGCCCTTACTAGGATTAATAATAATTAATTCTACAATAACATCATCACAAAAATTCGAGCTAGAATAAAATTAAATCGCGCTTTTAGAATAGGTTGAAAAGTATATCGCCTTTGTGGTCTAGCGGTTCAGTTGTTGGACTTGACTGCATGAGGTCCCGGGTTTGAATCCCGGGTCGGGCAACACAAAAAAAAAATTGGGTCTTTCCAATTTTCTAATAAGAAAAACGTTGCTCGGGAGAGGATATGTGCCCGGTTGGCGATAGGCTTGCCACCTATCACATTGTGGGATTTAGTATCTTCGGCTAGTCGTGGGTGCCTTGGTTGTGCCTCTGCCTACCTCTTCGGGGGTATGGGCGTGAAGATACTTTGAAAAGTATTACGAAACCAGAACCATGTGACATTCAAAGTGACTTCGATGATTCAGTATAATAACTCCTTATTTATTTATGTTTAAGTACATTGGTAACAGTTTGCTCGTGTAGCAGCTGCATAGGGTCAATTGGTCTTGACACTTGCTACACGGCTAACACAAAACACACCAACGTTCATACAATCGCCTTGACACTTGAGACTTTCGAAGTTGGTGGTATTAAACTCAGCATCTTCGTGATCTTCGTGCTTCTGAGGCACTTTCTAGAGAACTTAATACCACCGATTTTAAGAGCACTTTAAATTGGTGAGAAGATTATGTAATGAAGGAACTTTTTATGTGACAGTGTTATACTCATAAGTTTTTAACATTAGGGTACCCTCTGAAATATTAACGCGTGATTTAAACATGAAACTTATAACATATGCGGGCTACCACGTGTTTAAACTATGCGCGATGCAGTCATGAATGTTTTATACGTTTAAATAAACAAATTTCAGTTGTAATTTGTCAGAAAGATTTATGTTTCTTAGCGTTCGTTTTAAAAAATATGTAAATCAATTTCGAATGCTTCTTAAATGATTTTTTTTAAATTTTTTAGACAAACAAACACAGAATTATTGCCGGTAAGAAATAGCCAGTGCTTAATAACAGCAAAGATGTTAGTGGTGTTAGTGCTAACCAAAAATAGAATAATAGTATTAATAGAAATAAATAGAATAATAGAATTACCCGTATAGGTTCGTATTCCTATTCCTCCCTTCCTCCTTTCCTCCCGTATTCCTGTCGTCATAACGTCATGACGTGTTCCGGTTTGGAAGGTAAGGTAGCCGGTAAACTTACTTTGCTCAACGCCCAAAATCCCGGCCTCAGGTTGGCAACTTACCATTACCACCTTTGGTGTCTCTAGGCGGTATATACCTTACCATCAGGAAATCCGTCTGCTTGTTTGCCTTCCAACATCATAAAAAAAATATCTTTTGCATTGCATACCAAGTTCAGATACAGATGTTTGAAAATGTAATACCAAAATACAAACTATATACTATTACTGTACGTCATTTTCTCAGCTTTTCGTGGCCAAATTTGAGAGTTTCTGAGACACGTCATTTTCTCAGCTTTTCGTGGCCAAATTTGAGGGTTTCTGAGACAAGTTACAAAATACCTAATTATGCAACAAAAAATTAATATCAATTTATAACATTAACCAAAAAAACGTCACCGGCAGAGATCTTACCTCTTCGCCGTCGACTTGAAATTGATAATTTAATTGTAGCCGATTCTGAGGTCTAGTGGTCTGGTATTGGCGTTGACTACTCGAAATATTTATTTTTTTAAATTTACGTATATATAAAAGAAAGTGGTGTAAGTTACACTATTTACAACTCAAGAACGGCTATTAAGCTGAAAATTGGTGGGGCTGGTGGGGCAAAATCTTAGAAACGGGAGAAGGATATAGGATACTTTTTAGCCTGTTCGACTGTGAAAAAACTGGAAAAAAAGCATTTCAATTTTTCCCATACAAACCGGACAGGCGGAATGAAGTTCGCGGGAACGGCTAGTTTTCTAATGAAAACAACTTTGCTCGTATGATAAGAATCCGATTGGTAATAGGTTTGCCATCTATTATATTATGGGACTAAATAGCAATTTTGACCAATCTCTTGTATTCTTGTTGTACCTCTGCTTACCTCTTTGGAGGCATGAATATAAGTTTTATAGTTTAAGCTTTTAGGGACAAACTAGAGATGACTAGCTTATTAATTACTAGCGGCCTGTCCCGTCTTCACACGGATATGAAATATACATATAAACCTTTTTCTTCAATCACTTTATCTATTAAAAAAACCGCATCAAAATCCGTTGCATAGTTTTAAAGATTTAAGCATACAAAGGGACATAGGGACAGAGGAAGCGTCTTTGTTTTATACTATGTAGTGGTATTTCATACATCTTATCGGCATATTATGTGTTTAGAAAAACGAATTTGTTTGCTATGTATCTGATGACCATATTATATAAAACTTAGAAATCGCGTCGCTTTAACTGGCATTTCAAATATTGATTTTAAATGAAGTTTCGTAAACTTAACACATGTATTTGCTAATATTCCTAAAACATTTCTAACTGGTTGCTGGATGCAGGATGTAATGTAATAAGGTATCATGGATGCATTTGCATAATAACCAGTATATTTTACGCAGTTTGATGACTAGAAGTAACATCTGAATATGTATGCAAGAATCCAGTCGAATTATGTAAACTAGCGGTCGCCCGTTGGTCGAAATTCGACCATAATAAATTTTATTATCTTGTTGATAAGAACTCCATCTTAATTTCTCAAGACCAACTACTTTGTTTCCAAACTTTTTGGTGCGCCATCTGTGATCTTTTATCGTTAGCATCAGTATATTTGTTTGTATGTTTCAAATCCATGTTAGTGTGGGTAATTGATTTAATGTACTTTATAAGCATTATCATTGAAAAATATTAGCGTTCTGCACTTCTCCTATACATTAATTATAAGTGTGCCAAATTTTATGCTCCTAAGACAACGGAATCTGCCTCTTTAAAGGAAATACGCGAGATAGAATTCTATTATTCAATATACAAGAGGTAATTATAACCTTCTGTTTGTTTATCTCATAATACACGTATTATGTATTGATAGAAATCAGACAAACCACAACTGTTTTTCTAGTAAAGCATTGTGTTATTAAACGGCATTGTCTGATAATAAAATTTTATCGTGTGTAGTAGGTACAATTATACGCTTATGTCCGTTATTGTGTTAAGTCTTGTTTTTTGTTTTTTTTTTCTTGCATACGTAAAAATTAGGCACACGTTATCATTTACCAGTCGACTTTATAAAAATACTGGCCGTTTGATATTAATAGTTTTAAAAGATTTTTTTATTTTCCTTGCAATCTTCCCAGTTTTATTTTTATATGATCCTTTTCCTAACAATACTTAAAAAAATAATCAGCGAAACTGGTCTATCTGTTCAGACATGATGATGACCACGTGAAATAGGAATTTATTTTTGTAAATGTAGATATTACCCACATAAATAAGGTTGTATGTGCCCGTTGTATATGCACAACGTTAATATTCAAGTTTTCACTTCTGCCGGAGTGCAACCCGTCATTTTTTTTTAACATAACACTTATTGATGTACATCTATACTCGCATTCTGTAATACCATATGTCATTTGGTTTCTATATGTACCGAATACGACGTATGACATTGTTTCTCAAACATTGTTGTGCCGGACCGGTTATTTTAAACACGCACCTAATGACACCCTTATTATTTTTAAACAAAGCTGATCATAGTAAGTGTATAAAGTAATACTAATTAGATTTAGTAAAATATTTCAATTTTATTGTCTCGGTATCGCCTATGAAGTCCGATTTTTTTAATGGAACTTCTGCTTGTTTTTTACGAAAGAATCTAAGTACCTAAGGGATTATGACGCAACTTTATACTGAATTCTGGTTCCACTTTAACTTGAGTTCTATGTTTGCTTAAAAAATTGCAGGAATATTGTGACCTGGTGTTTTATATTGATGTTACGGTACCGGATTGCGAACGCTAAGTAGGAAACGCTGATATTATTAATGTACCAATACACAGGGTGACTATGAAATAACCGACTAAATTTTAATGTAAGGGGGTATATGATTCAACGGTTTTGCTTTTTAAATGTTATTGCAAATTTGTAATACCTACTTTTATAAGCACTCATTTTGTTTAGACTGTTTTGTCTGTATAAATGCTTCACTTGTTGTCGCGCTACGTCGTACCTAGTAAGAGACGTGACGTCACCCGTTGTATGCTTTGTTTACATTATATCCAAGCGTCTCGTATTTTGCGTCGGATAAAATTAGTAATTTTTTTTATTTTGGTTTTTTTATACCTAGATTGAAATTATTATCGATTCCGAACTGTTCCTAAAAACTTGGCTGGTGTTTTTGATGTAACCCTGTGTATACCATTTTTTTACTGTAGCTCAATGGAAAACGTAGTTTGTCTCTGAAAGCCTAACATTGATGGTTTGCTATTGTTTCAGGTACGTTGGATACGAGTCTAAATCAGAGCTTGACAGTGACTGGTGGTTGTATGTATGGTAGTACAGAACTGTCACCATCTGCCTAGTGAGTAGACTACAAACTTCATAATATAGCAATGGTTCCAAATGCGAAGCACGGATTTATGACGCGAAATAACTACGATTGTGATACAAAAAAATGAGATTTTTTTTGTAAATTAATTTAAGCTGGCAATCGATACTCTCAGCCTACAGCGTAAGGGATTTGGCGTGAAGATATGCTATTGTAAATCAATTTAAGAAGTGCAATAAAACACTTCAGTAAATAAGTAATTGGTAATTGTTATGTATTTTATACTTAATCACGAAAGTTTAAAGTTTCATTTTAATTGAGCATTTTTTAAGGAAAAGGGTTTTTTTAATCTCTTAAACATTTTTAATTTAGGTATTAATTCATAGTTAGCAACTCTACAAGTGAGTGGTCATGATTGTCATGACGTACCAACCCTCTATAGGGTGGAAATATATTTATTTTACCATCCTAGCTTAGGCCTGTATCAACAAGTGAACAATATTTATACATGCTATAAATTTTTAAGTAGAAAAAATATACAAATTTAAAGCTAGTTTTCCCGCGTAAACTCGCACATGTGCTGACGATATGCTGGCACCGGGTTCCCATTGCGCATGCGTGGGAAACAAGCCAGCCATCTTGCGACGACATCCATTTTAAGAGGCGCATTTCGTTTTTGCTAAGTAAAAGTATATTAATATTGTCAACGGAGAACGTTTACAACGATCTCCTTTTTCGTTTCCTCTCTGAATATGATAAAAACCTCTTACATACTTTTTAAGTTGATAGTGTAGTGAGTGCAATTCCGCTACAGAGTTAGTAGCGTTTTTTGAAGATCGTATTCTTTTTTTTAAATATTGTTTCTTTAATAAAAGTATAAATACTGCGTATTAGTGTCTCAATACTATGCATTTTAATAAAGAAAATAGTTTAAGCACTGCATTTATTTTTAAAACGAAACATTTTTTTATTCCATAAATTACTTGTCATTTGAAGTTGTTTTGAAAAAAAAAAACATTAAAGTACATGAAATAATAAACATGCACTTCGCATATAACGTTATCTTTTGAACATTTAGCGATAAAATTAGGTATCAGATAATTACCATAAGCTCATTAAACATTATTATTTCGATGACACTAAATGTTATTGGAGAAAGAAAACCTTATGAAGTAGGTATGCCAAAAAGTTAATTTCATAAACAGATCGTTAGCAGCATGGAAATAATACTGCTGGAATCGTTAATGGCAATGCTCCTAGATATTTTTCTGGATATGTGACTGTAGATTAAAGAGTTGTATCTGAGATTTACATCAACAATTAAAAAAATCGTAGTGACATTTAAAAACATAGAGACATTGATTGACATTAAAAATTATTTGATAACCTTTTAGTTACAGGTGGTAATTATTATTCCGAAAAAAAACTAAACGCTAATTGCTTCAGGCACAATAATTCCGCCTATGTCTTGTGGTGAAATAGATACAGGAGAGCTTCTTTGCTTTACGGACTCAAAGTTGAGAAAAATACAAAATACCAGACGCCAACAGATTACATGTATAATGCACGCAGACACTCACATTAAACGCAACTAAACAAAGGCAATAGCAATATGTTATTTTAACAAGCTGTTTTGTGTTAGTCCAGTTGTCATACTACTCAAACTGGAAGCTATAACATGCACCCAACTTTAACTTGCCTAAATGTTTCGAAATTCCGTTGTCATTTTTGGCTACAATGTGATTGTAAAATATAAATACGAGCATCACTATTCGTAGTAATTGGTCTCCAAATTTCGTGTTCTTAAATCTTACAGCATTCCAAAGTAAACTGGCAGTAACAATGAAATAATAAGATCAAGATAATAAATAAAAATGTGTGCATGTACTAGCGTACACTCGTAAGAAGTGAAACTTCTCTATGACGTTATTTTTCAAAAAATAATTTACTATATGCAACTTTACAGAAATTGGTTAAATAAAGTTTATTGTCAATCCCTACTCCGCTGGAGAAAGTATACTTCGAATAACGCTTGGTAGGGATAAGAACAAAGATGGCGCGTAACGGAAAAATGTGACGTGTAACAAAAAAATATTACACAAAATTATTTTCCAACCCCGATAAAGAAGTTTCACTTCAGATATCTCTGGACAGTACACAAATTGAATCTAAACCCAAAGTAAGCAAATAATATGCTTGTGTTATGGGTGTTAGTTAACGATGCCTACCTACTTAATCACCTATTTAAATGGATACCAGAATAAATTTAATAAGCACCCAGACGCGGAAATGCAGACATCTAAATGTTCTTCATACAAATGCCTGCCGGGAATCGAACCCGAGCCTCGCGGTTAGTTGCTGTACTTAGACGTGTACGCTAGCCACTCGACCAACGAGGCGGTCAGATAAAATACTACACAGCGTACCTATTTGGAGATGTGCAAGTTGCAATCGATTTCACAGATCCATTGTCCAACATACATACATACATATCTTGAAGCCTAGTCCCTTACGAAGTAGGCAGAGGATATCGAGTGCCAGACCTCATAATCCTAACAATTCTATCTGGCTTCCATCACAATACGCTTCAATACGCTTTTTCAGAGACTCTTGACACCACCTTAGGATAATATCCGAGTGATCTTGTCGTGGAATGTTAACCTTGGTCTCCCCGGGTACCTACGTCCATCCTCATTCGCATTGTAAATCTGCTTTGTCAATTTTCATTTGTCATTCTTTCCACATTACCGAACCAGCGGATTGTAACACCAACACTTCCTTTCAATTCCACTCTTTCTCGGATCCCACTGTTACAAAAGCGGTGAGCGAGCGTTACACCACAGATTTTCTGCTACTTTTTTTAATGTGATTTTTAGTTAAAAAAAATTGAGGCGACTTGAGTAAGGAAAATAGATGAGGGCCGATTCCCAGACCTACTCAATATGCTTACAAAATTTTATGAGAATAGTTCAAGCCGTTTCAGAAGAGTACGGGAACGAACATTGTGACACGATAATTTTATATAGATAAATATATATTTCTAACAAAAAGTAAGTTTTTGTGAAAAACTTTTATTTGTAACGGCTGTTCCCATCACTAAATTTGAGAAGTACTGTTCAAGATCATATAAACCCAAATACGATAGGTTTACATCCGGAAAATAAGGTTAACATACGAGCATAGTTGCGATAATCGTTTAGTGAAAACTAAAAACAAGCGTGAAAGAAGAGAATATTTGTTTATGTACGGATATCCGTTTATAACAATATTCCACAACTTCCGAGCGTACTGTCGCTATCATAAACACGTTCACTTAAGTAATTCAGTGCAACAGTGCACTTTCATTCACGTCTTTAGTTAGACATATTGAATAAGAGGCAACGCACTATAATCCTGCGTAACTGCGAGCAAGCACGCAAGAAACTTTGGTCTTATTCAACGGAGCCTGATACACTATTCATAAGCACTATTTCAGCCTTTTCTACACGCTTTTAAACCCTACTATAAGGTTACCGAACCTATTTTAAAAATTTAAATACTAGACCCAACATACGTTACTGTCCTAACTACGAATGTTAATTTCTGTTCTTCCACGAACCCTCTTCTGAAAATAACTGATTATATATGAAACAATTAGCAAAATCGGTCTATCCGTTCAGGCAAGATGCGATGACCAAGGAAAATGGCGATTCAGTTTTTCCGTATATTTGTATCTTCACGCCCATATCCCCGAAGACGTAGGAAGAGGCACAACCAGGCACCCACGACTAGTCGCAGACACTAAGTCCCACAATGTGATAGGTGGCAAGCCGATCGCCAACCGGGCATATATCCAATCCCGAGCAACGTTTTTTTATTAGAAAATTGGACACTAACACTGTTACTAACATTTGTTATGTGCGTATCATGAACTAACTTTTAGATATTTGGAACGATTAAGATCATTACTTTTGCTTGCCGTTAGTCCTCGCTACTGTCATTTTACTTAATGGAATATAGGTTAGGTTAGTGTACCGACGCACCTGTAACATCTATGATGTCTAGGCTCAGTCAGCTTCAGGAATGCAACCTGCTTCAAATATATTATCATAAAAAAGTACACAAAAAACAAAACTGTTTAAGAAAAATTTGGTAAAAAAAGACGTGCATTATTTGGAATACTACTTCCGAAGATGAAGATGTACCAAATGAAAAAAATAATCCTAAAAATTTATTTATAGTTTATGAAATAATCGGCAAACAAACTTTTTTACGAATTGAGAACCTCTATAGACGTTACAAAGAAAAAAGTATGTACTGTACTATTTATATATTGCGATTCGGCTATATTCGTCAAGCTTCGGGAATCCGAATGTATTTTAAAGATATCTATATAGAGTTGTTATTACACGTAATTAATAATTTCGCTTAAATTTAGATTAGGTCAGCCAACTTAAAAATAAAAGTATAAAGTGTAAAAAGAGTAAAAAGTGTAAAGCCGAGGCGCATAATTTAAATAGTAGTTTTGTAATAAAGAATTTCATGGTCAAGTGAAGCAGAGTGCGGCTGTAGGCTAGTGCTTATTAAACTTGTAAAATTACAATTCATTCATTACGTAAGGTAAAAGTGGAGCGAAAAACGCTTGTTTTGACCTGGACATTGTTAACTATTGTGTTTCAAAGTGCTCTTAGTTCGCACGAATTTCAAAACTGAGGATGTTTTTGTAGGTAATACCATAATGATACATAACTCACCTGATAGAAAGTAGTTTATAACTTCAGCTCAGTAAAACTGCAAAAAATCGACTTCAATTTTACTATCACGCATCTAAATACACAAAAAATGAATTATTAAGTTTACTCTACATTTTATTTATTAAATATTAAGTAGTAGTAGTGTATTTAGTGGTTTTTAAGTAGTAGTTTTATATTTTATTAAGAACTAGCGGCTCGCCCCGGCTTCGCACGGTTATGAAATGTACATATAAACTTTCCTATTCAATCTATTAAAAAACTGCATCAAAATCCGTTGCGTAGTTTTAAAGGTTTAAACATACAAAGGGACATAGGGACAAAGAAAGCGATTTTGTTTTATACTATGTAGTGATACTCTAAATTTTTGAATATACTCGTACTTAATAATGTATTCTTTGTTTAAAGTCTGAAATCACTTGCGAGATCTTAAATCAAATGTGTTCTAACTTTCAAAAAAAGAACGATCAAAATTTATTTATTATGGTACAAATAACAAACTCTAATAAACTAGCCCAGTAAAATCACAGAACCACGTTGCGATTTAATAAAAATAAAAAAATAATAATTTAGTAGTTCTTTTTTCGAAATATAACATATGATTTCGAGATGTTGCCATACAAATTTTATCAACATCCTACTACTAGGAGTTTCACTTATTAATGCATAAATTTTTCTTTATATCGACGACCTTATCACTAGTGAGTATAATTCCAAAACCTCAAGTGGGATAATAATAAAATTAATAGAGTACTACCTCAGAATCGTGGTCTAACTTTTCAAAAAAGAATAATCAAAATCGGTCTGCGATTAGCCGATTAATCGCGTAACTGACATCCTAATAATTCCGGCCTCAGGTTGACAGCACCATTACCAACCACCTTTACTGGCTCTAGGCGGCGTGAGTTTCATGCCATCAGGAAATCCGTCTGCTTTTTTGCTTTCCATTACCATAAAAAAATGACAAATTTTTGCAGTTGGTTAAAAAATATATATAAATGTAATTTTGGATTTTTTGACTTTATTAAAATAAAAAAAAATATTTTTAAAAAATGCGTAAATGTAACATAAAACCACATTAAAATCTAAATAGACTTAAAAACAACACAATCATAAAAAATATACACATAAATTTCGTCGTGACTAGGAATAGACAATGTAAACTCAAACATAAGGCCGGTTCTATTTTATATATTCATTCACAGTTGTGAAAAAGGCTGACAGCATGTATGACATGCATGTTTTAAGTTAACTTACTCAGAAGATAATACCACATAGTCATTCGATTCTGATTGACGATAGCTTGTTATCAGGGTGCTAACTTTTTGCAAAATGTGATTGGAGTACTGGGTACTGGCCACAATGATATTCACCAAAAAAAAACATTTTTTTATCAAAGATAATAGAACCAATCACTGGTCTAATCACTAATCACTTGCATTTATAATTAGATCGCCTCTGTGGTCTAGCGGACTTGACTGCATGAGGTCTCGGGTTCGAATCCTAGGTCGGGAACAAAAAGAGCATTGGGTTTTTCCAATTTTCCAATAAAAAAATGTTGCTCGGGATTGGAAATATGCCCGGTTGGCATAGGCTTGCCACCTATCATATTGTGGGATATTTTACGCTAAATTGGGTACCTAACTTGATGCAAATTTACATAGTCCGGTGAAGTTATAAAAACCTCGCGGTTAGTAACATATTTGCCGTTTCAAAAAAAGATGCAAATTTAAACTTGACTAATGGCAAAACCTGACACCCATACGAAGAACTAAAATAATAATGTATCCTACACATACTTTTATGGCTCTTAAAATGAAAATTATTTTCAGAGCTATAAATCGATAAATATCTCTTCAGTGTTATTGAAATGCATTTGTTTATCGTTTATTACTTGCAATTTTCAAAAACCAGACGTGCGTCGATTATGCTGCAAAATATTTGTTTACTTTATAAATCAGTAAAAGAGATCATTAAGTTTAATTTCATCTTTAACAGAAATCATTTAACAATCGACCACCCACCTCACCCGCCAATAATTCGATAAATTTTACAGGTAGGCACGTAACAAACCCACCACCAACAATAGTACGACCTGATACTCCAGCGGTGTCAATTGGACTTGGTAGAGCCTAGGTCAGATTGGTATTCCCGACTTGTCTGTCTTTGACCTTATATTTTTTTATATTTTTATGACTTTGGAAGCCAAACAAACAGACGGATTTCCTGCTGTTAAGAAATTTACGCCGTCTTGAGACAGCAAAAGTGGTAAAGCTGCGTTGCCTACCTGATGCCGGGATATTAGGCCTCGGGCTAAAATAAGTTTACCGGCTACCTTATCTTCCAAACCGGAACACTGCAACAGTAAGCGCTGATGGTGGTAGAATTAGATAAGGTGGTAAGTCGCTACAAAACTCTACCACCTAGTCAAATGTCACGGTACTAGTGTGCCTAGAATTAAGGCAGTCTATTCTGCAAAGGATCCCGGACCAGCCAACATCAGTTCTCGCTATTGTCGTATAGTAGTTGTGGTTTATATGTGTAAGCGATGAACTTACATATAAAATGGGACTAACATCCGAATCACTAGTTAGTAAATATTGTATATATATATATATGATATATAGTATTCGTCTTGTATTTTTTTATGTATTCAGAAAAACCTGTATAAACACGAAACAAAAGCACCATATATGCACAAAAAAACACAACAGTACGAAAAAATACTAGAAATTGGCAAAAGTGATGGGTTAAATTGCAAATAAAATAACTTCGGTTGGATTTAAAGTGGATAGATTAAAACAAAACTGTTCCTTCAAATTGCATTTAAGATTTTTTACTTTAATACTTGAAGTATTAACTTGAAGTAACCAACGAATTTTCAAGATTTTTGGATTCGGAAAGACATTTGTAGTTCTGGAGAGTGTCTTCATAATGTAAAGCTAGAATGTTTTGAATTCATGAAATTATTTGCCAATAGAAGACAACGACTTCTACTATTTGATCCTTGTCTCTGTAAACCGGATGTGTGATAAATTATGCCAATGATCACAACTAAGTACGTCAAATTTTATTTTGTAGCCCTATCATTTGTATTACTATTTCGAATAGTTTAATCGAAAGCAGTCACTTGACAAAAGTATGAAAAATGTATCAGTGATACTAGTGGATGTAAACAAAACTACTACTGAGCCCATACCATGAGTTTACGTCTTGTCAAGTTGACTATACTCGCTTCCGTCTCTGTTAATTATTTGTATGAAAACTTTGAACAGCGCCTCTATCGGTAACTAAGAGAAAAACATTTTTTGACCAAAAGTATCATAGACAGCAATCTATACCAACTCATGGTAAAGGCTCTGGAAGCATTGACGTTCATCGATTGCTATGATCGACCGTTCGCATTGGTAGAGAACTTATAACCAGTTCATATAACGAAGTAAAATAAATAATGCACACACATCTGACTGTGTAATAAGTCGAATTAACGTTAACTCGGGAGAATTATTTGATCAGTAGTGACAATTATAATTTTACTACAATTATATCTAATTTCACTATCATGATGGTTGATCATGTTTTATTCGAGAATAGTCTCCGAAACCGACGTGTTTACATATATCAAAATGGTAGTAAAAAAAAGAAGACAGGTAGATTTGCAAGGATTGTGACATCTGACACTCGATATTCTCTATCTACCGCGTTGGAAAATTGGCGTAATGATAAAATTGGAGTGTTTCTGGGTTTTCATTAGATTTATTCTGGTACCTATTTCAATGTTTCTTTGTATTACTATTTATAAGTGTCGTTGATATATTATATAATAATTTGCTAGATTCAATTTGTGCAATTTGTCCAAGGATATTCATTATTAAGCACAGGGTAACATATTCATATTTTTTCGAGATGTTTCACTCGTAACATAAGCTGTCGTATTTTTAACATTACTAGCATCACTTGGCAGATGTAGCGATTGTAATTTACTAGGTGATAATTCAAAAATAACAATGACAGTTGAAGGGTTGAGTTTGAGAATGATTTAACAGATTTTTTTTTCAAAAATTAGTTATTGGCATCGTTGGATTCAGAAAGAAATACTATATCTAATGCTCTTTTCAAAATATCAAGAATCGCGATTATATCTGGAAACATTCAGTCTTAAAACGGTTTAACTGACATAGATGTCGAGATCGCTATTACCAAAAATATTGAATATTTATTAAAAATATATAAAATATCACAATTATTTCAGTCTAATATAAAAATGGATTACATCGCCAAAAACGTTTTCAAATTTTAACAAGCGCCATATTTTTGGTCACTTTCTTTAGTAGAATATAAAATAATGCTCCCAATGTTAAAAATGTTAAATGTGTCAAATCACATATCTGTTAGTTAAACCATTCTCATACTCAACCCTTCAATTGTGATTGCATACTTCTCGAAATAACTATTCGATAATGCGTTGTTATTAATTCTAATATTACTGTAGTAGGATTATGTAAATCACAATTCACAACCAGTTTTCTACTGGAGCCTTACCGTCTCTAGTCTACTTAAAGCTAATACAACGCCGCCAACGTCAGATACCAATCTTACGCATTTCCAAATAAGGACTGTATTGATATAGTTTACGCTTTTATATTGATATTGATTAAGATATATTCATTTTTATAAAGTTAACATATGACTATGCATAACGTTATAAAAAATGTCTTAATTAATCGAATAATCGATGTTATTAAAAAATTGTAATTGCAAAATTTTGAATATTTATCGCTACTAAGACCATTTTAATATAATATCTTACACCACTCCACTAATGTTTATAATAATGCCACCTCATAAACAAAATTGACAATGTTAGAGTTTTTTATGATATTGTAAGGCAAACAAGCAGACGGATTTCCTGATGGTAAGAAATTCACGCCGCCAAGAGGTACTAAAGGTAGTAATGGTGCGTTGCCAACCTGAGGCCGGGATGTTCGGCCTCGAGCAAAAGTAAGTTTACCGGCTACCTTACTCTCCGAACCGAAACACGTCATGACATTATGGCGGCAGGAATAGGTAAGGCGGTGGTACCAATCAGGGTGAGTCGCTGCTAAACTCTACCATCTAGTCAGATATCACGGTGTTAGTGGTGGTAAGCCTATGCTCGCCTTTTACGAGCTGTCTGGCAGGAAGGCAGATGATCTTTTCTGCAAAGGAGCCCGAACCAACACGGGGAAAAATAGAATAGACAAATTATCCTAAAATACTTGTATTAAATAGTCACCCCTTCATTTATAGTTGAGTAAAAACAAACGTTAAACAGATGTAAATAACAAGAATCTGCTTTAAAATCCTTGTCCTTTATTGGCTAGCTCTAGGTTCATTTATCTAACTCGCCACGTTACTATGCGAATTAAATATCCTCTGGAAAATCACCTCTAAGTCGTTGCGGTAAGATATCTCTTCGCATATGTAAATTGTTGCCATTTTGAAATACTTAAGGCTGTTCTCTGAAAACCGGTTAGGAATTCAACGCACGCGCACAATCGCTTGTACACCGCGCATTTGGAATACGATATCGTAGGGTTAAAGTCCCTATATGACTTACACTTAGATTATTTTGCTTGTTTCTGCATCTGTAATTGGCGTGTGTCATGACCATACTAGAACTAGTTAGTTTTCTTGACTTAAGAATCGACAAGTTGCAGTTTGACATATTCTGGACTTGGTGCTGTATAAGGCTGTATATTCGGCTGTCAAAGCCGGATTTTCCATTACAAAAAAAAATATCTGTCAAAGTCAAACATTGTTGTTGCAATGTTAAGACGCTGAATCGTTTGTAAATACCGTATAATCACTACACATTGACCTCTAAGTATATGGACATGAAATAGTTACCAAAAAAGCCTGCCGTCGGCTACTAAATATGGCTGCCATTTTGACAGTATAAGGCCGTCCAGAAAAAGTAAAGTACCGATATCGATACATGATCTATTAGCGACGATTGATAGTTAAGTTTAGGCAAATAGATAAGAATTACTATTTACCCACCGAAAAAAATCGCAACTATCACCTTGCTTACTATGTGCTACCTACTCAATTGGCTTATACCTAAAAAGGGAAATGTAATTAAACGAAAGAAAGAATATTTGTTTACTTTTCGCGAGTATGTTTTTTACATTGTGGCGTGCAAATATGTTTATTCTTTATATAAGTTAAGTCTTTATATTTATTACAAGATTGATTATCATTACAAAAAAAAAATTTGATCAAATTACATTCAAACCACTTTCTTTACTTTTAAGTGAGCACTTGAAAGAATTCTTATTAAGCTAGACTAAGATTGATAATTTCAGTGGCAATGGTATACAATGGTGGACAATTGTAATAGTTCATCACTATAAAAATTGGACACTAAATATGGATTCTTGGCAAACATAAGAACTGTCATGGCGTCACTTTAAATCGACGCCAAAATGAGAATAGACAAAAATGTCGTTATCTCTTTCGGCGTACATAATATCAACATTTGTTAAAAGAGACAAAGAGATGTTGTTAAGTTATATGTCGATTCCAACGGTATTTATATAACTAAATTTGCTAAAGAACATTGTTGCACTTCTTTATATATTCCTATTTCTATGTCACTACATGACTTACTGACGACTTATGACTGGTGACTAATTATAATTGATATAAAATTTGATGCAAATTTCTACTTGACGAATGGCAAAATACTAACGTGAAGGCCAAAACTTAAAGAAAGAAAAAAACTGAGATACATAATGTTCCCGCTAGTTTGGATAGTAGAATATCCAGTAACAGGAACTTTGCAAGAAACGTTTCAATTCTAGATTGGTAACCTTTATATCGATATATAACATTACTAAAACACGACGCCAAATAACATCCAAGTTATAAAAGGTTCGTCTCAAACTTAAGCCTGGGATCTAAAACCTAGAGCCTTGAAATTATAGCGACCGGATAAATTATTTACTTGTTGTTCTAACAATATGTTAATGTATTTGATATTTTCCATCGTCAGCGCTTGATAAAACTTGCAAATATTCATATTTTTCAACAAAGAAACACTTGTACTTTTTACGTATCACTAGTAACTACTACTAGTAGTAGTAGTTTAAGTTTTAGCCCTGATGATGATGTATAAGCAAAACCGGTAGGCTTTTTACAAAGTAATAAATTATAAGTGATTGGTAAAATAGTACAAGTGTTTCTTTGTTTAAAAATATGAATATTTGGAAATTTTATCAAGCGCTGGCGATAGAAAGAAGAAGATGAAGTGTTTCTTTGTTTAAAAATATGAATATTATGTTAATGCACACTAATGTCATGCTAACTCTTAAATCTATGCAAACTAGATCTGACATCACATTAAGGAACCTTTTACATTATGCGATATTAAGCACAGTCTAATTAGACTCGAACAAATATTGCATTATTTTAAAATTATTAATGCGAAAGTTTGTATGTTTGTTTGTTACTCCTTCATTCAAAAACTGCTGAGTCGATTTTCATGAAACAGATACATAGACATAGAGGGTAACTTGGATCAACACATAGGATAGTTTTTGTCCTAGGTTTTAGCATTCGCGTTAGCATTTTGCCGTTAGTCAAGTAGAAATTTGCATCCAATTTATCAAAATCGGGATTCAATTACAATAGTCATTAGTCTTCAATAATTAATGTCAGGGTATTGGGTAAAGCGGTGACCTCGTTACTCAAGCTCATACAGTGAGTTTCGGTGGCTACAAGGAAATATCGATACGCTAATTTTGTCATGGTTATTTCATTTGTGCCACTTTACTGAACAGATTTTTACAAAATGCCACCAAAATTGACTAATTTCTCACGAAATTGAATAATATAAAAACCTTCCATCATCTTTTCTCTCGATGGTACCAAAACTCCTGCATTGGCATTTCCTGCATCTTATTAATATTCAACGCATGGTAAAGTTGCCAGCCTTTTAAGGACAACATACTCTACAAGGGAGACATCTGCGACCATTTTGCCTAATTGTAAAAACTAGTTTCAGATACCCAACTGCATTTCCAAGCATACTTAGCACTATTTTGAGCTAATATCGTCATTTCTTTAATAGGACAAACCTGCAAAAGTATTGTCAAACTTGCTTACAATAGACAATGTAAATAGATGAAAAATGCTATTTTAGCCCTAACTAGAAACAATAGAATATTACGTCAATCGCAGATCGCTTATTAGATAGATTGTGTGACCAGAGTTTTATTTCATAATTACTTATTAATGACTAAGCGTTTTATTACTTTCCTTTCAAATGTGCTTAATCAATGGTTCTCAATCTTTTTCATAATTAAAGCCTTGTTTCTTTTAAATTGTAAAGGTAAGCTCGATTAACGATTGACTGCCTCGTTAGTCAAAATCTAGATGTCTGTATTTTATTATGTGATAGCGAAGAAGCACATTGCTCTTCTGAAGGTAAGAGTAAACCGTGGTGTTCAAACACCATAGATGTTAAAGGTGCGTCGTTATTTTGTGGCGTAGGTGTTATGTCTTTTGTGTAAGTCTATGGGATACCCTAGGGATCTGCTGCCTTACTTATTCTTGGCATAATGACTCAGTCATGTTTTGGTTTGTAGAGTAGGGTAGACTTGCACAATAGGTCTTCTATTCCGAATTCAGGACAGCAACGCACCTGTTACGTTTACGGTGTCTATAGGCCACGGTTGTCCTACCATCAGGAGACCTGTAAGCTTGTTCGCTGACCTTTAAAATAAAATAAAAAACTAGACATAAAAGTACAATAAGTCCTTCGATGATACACTTTTGTATTTGATCATACTTAAAAAATAACTGTATTAAAACAGCGACCCCATACCTTAGTAGCAAGGTCTTGAGGTCATGACATTACCTAAAGCTAGAGAAGTGGGCCTTATAAAAGTCTAACATTATAATAAATATAAAAAAAATCTAAATGCACATAAAAGTACAATTAGTCCCATAAGTCCTCTGCACTTGATGATACACTTTTGTATTTGATAATACTTTAAAAATAGCTGTATTAAAACAGCGACCCCATACCTTAGTAGCAAGGTCTTGAGGTCATGACATTACCTAAAGCTAGAGAAGTGGGTCTTATAAACGTCTAACATTGTAATAAATATAAAAAAAACTAAATGTACAAAAAGTACAACCAGTCCTATTAGTCCTCTGTATTTGATGATACACTTTTGTATTTGATAATACTTTAAAAATAGCTGTATTAAAACAGCGACCCCATACCTTAGTAGCAAGGTCTTGAGGTCATGACATTACCTAAAGCTAGAGAAGTGGGTCTTATAAACGTCAAACATTGTAATAAAAATAAAAAAACTAAATGCACATAAAAGTACAATGAGTCCCATAAGTCCTTAGTATTTAATGATACACTTTTGTATTTGATAATACTTTAAAAATAGCTGTATTAAAACAGCGACCCCATACCTTAGTAGCAAGGTCTTGAGGTCATGACATTACCTAAAGCTAGAGAAGTGGGTCTTATAAACGTCTAACATTGTAATAAAAATAAAAAACTAAATGCACATAAAAGTACAATCAGTCCCATTAGTCCTCTGTATTTGATAATACACTTTTGTATTTGATAATACTTTAAAATAGCTGTATTAAAACAGCGACCCCATACCTTAGTAGCAAGGTCTTGAGGTCATGACATTACCTAAAGCTAGAGAAGTGGGTCTTATAAACGTCTAACATTATACACCGTTAACCATGCCTCAGTTCACAAGCTCTCACTGTGTTTTTACTTTAGCGTCTATATCAATAACTTCTGGTATTATTGGAAACGTAAGAATCAGTATCAATTCACATAGACTGGATTTTTTTACCGTATTCTAGTAGCTATAGTATTCTACAATTTTAAAAAAGTAGTAGTGTACTACAAATTTCAAAAACTTGAAGAGAGTCTTCCAAATTTAAATAGAGGAACTGTACACAGTTTGGATGAATGATTTCGTGTGTGAAAAGAAGCAAAAAACTAAAATTCGTTTGCGATTGCTTAAAGTCGCCTCTGTGGTATAAATTGTGTTGTTGGCGTTTACATAAGGTCTTGAATTCGATTCTGGGGTCGGTAATCTCAAAAATAAATAACAATAACGTTGCGTCGGATTAGGTAAATTCCCAGTTGGCGATAGATTTGGCATCTTACATACTGTAACTAGGTTACCACTTTCAGGTTTTTACCTAAGTCTTCCAGGTAACGGGAGTGAAGCTACTTCAATAATGGTTTGTAATAAGTCTTCTCTTGTTTTACATCTTTTCAACAGGCACAGACTTTTAATTTGTTGTCTTTAATATCAGTTCCAGTACACTCCTTAGGGTTGTCAACATGAATTAAAATCTAACCACAATCACAGGAGAATGTTTAATACTGGTCAAAAAATAAGTATATTAAAAATAATAATAAAAATAATACTGGTCAAATTTAATATTAGCAAATCCAATAAAAGTCGTTTAAGAACACGTGTAAAAATTTTACCCACTATTTGAGTTTAAGTCGTTTCACACTGAGAGAAGTTCTCATTGAAAAAATAAATTAACAAAAATTCTTTTGTTCCATACTCTTTGAACTTTCCATTTTAAGGTAAACACAATTATTTTAAAATCAAATGTTGCCTGTCAAATACATTATTTAACTTTTTGTTACTTTCAGGGAAACTACCGCATTTATTTCTTTTCTATTACGATATTACTATTGTTTTTTAAATAAAACACATTTTCGATATATTTCGATCAAACTTCATTTATAAATAAAAAAAATGGACTCTAAATTCTAAAAAAATAACGCTGTATGTACAACTAAAATCATACCTTGAGACCAGCTCAAAATAGCTAATACGATTTTGTTTTAACTGTAATAGAGGACACTATTAAAAGATATGTAAACTAAAATAGCCTTGATTAAAATTATTCCAATAAACACTTAAAAAAAGTATCTTGACGCCCATGTCCCCGAAGACATAAACAGAAGCACAACCAGGGCATCCACGAATAGCCGAAGACAATAAAGTCCAACAAATCTGATAGCAGACAAGCCTGTTGCCAACCGGGCACGTATCCAATTCCGAGCAACATTTTTTTAATCAGAAAATTACAAAAACTTCATATTATTTTTAATTCCCGACCCGGGAATCGAATCTGTGATCTCAAGCAATCAAAGGCCAACACCCAGACCACTAGACCACAGAGTCGATTAAACTGCTTTACTTACTTAAGCACTTTTTAACGTACGATACCCATACTACATACATATATACATATTGCATACAGTGTGTTCGTTTTTCAGTCAAGACCTGGACCACTAGACTACAGAGGCGATTATAAAATAAACTAAATTAGGTATCTAAACGTCAAATTAGTTAAAATGGCGTGAAGCGGTATTGCTTTTGTGTCCCGACCCAGAAATCGAACCTAGAACCTCAAGCAACCAAATCCACTACCCGGACCACTAGACCACAGAGGCGATTATAAAATAAACGAAATTAGGTATCTAAACGTCAAATTAGTTTAAATGGCGTGAAGCGGAATTGGATTTCATGGGTAGATTCGGTAACAATAACATGCTCAGAGGTTGTGCAAAGACGGCCACTCTCAGTGAAAGTGACACTTTAACCTCTAACCATTCATGTGACAAATGGTGTCAATGTACAACCACCACAGTCTACGCTCTTCTTATATAACGGCAACAAAGTCATTTTAAAACTAACATAAAAGACTGCTACTTTAATTAAGATCTTAGCCCCAGTATCTTCCACATTAAATTGTTAAATTTGTCCTCGAAATTCATTGGAGTAAAAGCTATACCTTTTTCCACGTTGTGGAGCACCTGCGTTCCAATTAGTATCTGATTTTTTTTTTATGATATTGATAGGCAAACAAACAGACGGATTTCCTGATGTTACGAAATTCATGCCGCCTAGAGACACCAAAGGTGGTAATGGTGCGCTGCCAACCTGACGCCGGGGTGTTAGGCCTCGAGCAAAAGCAAGTCCACCGGCTACCCTACCCTCCGAACCGGAACACGTCATGACGTTATGGCGGCGGCAGAAATAGGTAAGGTACCAATCCGGGCGAGTCGCTGCGAAACTCCACCACCCAGTCAGATGTCACGGTGTTAGTGACAGTGAGCCTATGCTCGCCTTTTACGAGCTGCCTGGCAAGGAAAGCAGATGATCTATTCTACAAAGCAACCCGGACCAACACAGGGAAGAATAATGAAAATGTCCATTTAAATAGATCCAAAACTGACGGTTATATATATGACGAGTTTATATTACATCTGTTTCCAGTATTTTTACTGGGCTATCTTAGGCGCCAGTACCGTAGTCAATTTTTGAAATCCGTTTCCAGTAGTTTTCTTCAAAACACATTTACTGTAAAGGTTTAACCTCTAACAGGTTTGGCAGATTCATGGAACATAGGCGTTCCATGTCTAGATAAGGTTAGTGGTACCGTTCGTAAACGAGACAGTTCCCTGTTTTTCTTCTCAATAACGGTACCACAGAGCCTTAATAGTAGACAGTATGTAATTGCAATATATTGAGGCTATTCTTAACTACTGTCAGAGTAAAAACTTGTTAATTCATATTTAATGCTAGCGTCAGATGAAAGTAACGGAACCTAAAAGCTTACAAAATATCCTAAAGATAGTCTTACATTTTTATAATCTTACTCTTAATCGTATTTATTATACTTAAATAGATACCTATTTAAGTATTTCTATGTATTAGAAGCGTTGACTAATACCCATAACACAAGCATATAATTTGCTTACTTTGGGGTTAGATTCAATTTGTGTTACTTGTCCAGGTATATTTATTTATTAATTTATAAATAACAGAATTTAATGGCTTGTTAGGCGGGTTTCATTAACCGACTTTAGAAAGGAGGAGGTTATTATTCGCCGGTTTTTATGTTAGTTAACCGATAACCTGGCCACTAACAAATGATTTTGATGGCCAGTTCGGAAAGTAGGTTGTGATCAAAGTTGTTCTCATACAAACATGATCAAGACTTAGTAGTTTTTAGTTACATTTAATAATGCATTTTTAACCCCTGACTCAAAAAGAAGGGTGTTACAAGTTTGACGTGTCTGTCTGTGTGTCTGTCTGTCTGTGGCATCATAACTCCCGAACGGATGCAGTGATTTCATTTTTGTTAACGTAACGTAAAAAGTAACTTAGGTGCGAGTGTTCTTAGACATGTTTGATGAAAATCCGTTTAGTCGTTTAAAACTTGTGGAGGGTGAAAGTGGGGAGATTAAACAAATATCTGCAAACATACTCGGATATTTTTTTACTTTTTAAAGGGAAATTATGTTTTTGTATCGGGGTTTTTTTAATTGTTGTTTATTGATAATCTTCTAGTATCAGGTTTTTCAGCTTAATACACTTAATTTTTTTTATAACATTGGAAGGCAAACAGGCAGACGGATTTCCTGATGGTAAGAAATTCACGCCGCCTAGAGACACCAAAGGTGGTAATGGTGCGTTGCCAACCAGAGGCCGGGATGTTAGGCCTTGAGCAAAAGTAAGTTAACCGGCTACCTTACCCTCCGAACCGGAACATGTCATGACGATATGGCGGCAAGAATAGGTAAGGCGGTTATACCAATCCGGGTGAGTCGCTGCCAAACTCTACCACCTAGTCAGATGTCACGGTGTTAGTGACGGAAAGCCTATGCTCGCCTTTTACGAGCTGCCTGGCACAGGAAGGCAGATGGTCTATTCTACAAAGGAGCCCGGACCAACACGTCACGTTTGATATTAAGTAAGTTGTAAGGTAAGTATTACGGGTATATTACATTTATTTTTTAGATGTTCACTCTCTGCTTTATTACTAATAATTACTTTATTATCATTAGTAACAACCTTTTGTGAATTAATTAAAGTAAAACAAGTAGTGAAATTTACTACAATTCAAGAGAGAAATCGGATCAACCGTTTTTGAGATCAGAGATGCATAAACAGACACAAATTCTGAAAGTGTATATTTTGTATCATATTCTTTACGAAAGAGTTATGACAACTTGTGGGAGTTTTTTTTTTCAAACATTTTTTATAATCAAAAATCAGTTGAAATATATTGTGGTACCTAATTCATGAATGTTTGTTCCATCTATATATTTACAAAATTGCACTAGGTGTCACTTAAGAAAATACATACATGCATACATACATATCTTGACGCCAAGTCCCTTACGGGGTAGGTAGAGAGTATCGAGTGCCAGACCTCACGATCCTGATAAACCTGTCTGGCTTCCTTCACATTCATTACTCTTTTTATACAAACACGCCGGTTTCAGAGACACCGAGAAAATCGTACACCCAATTTTTCATTAACACTATTGTTGAACTGACCAACCGTTTCTGTAGTTTTTTTTTAATGATATTGGAAGGCAAACAAGTAGACAGATTTCCTGATGGTAAGCAATTCACACTGCCTAGAGACACCAAAGGTGGTAAAGGTGCATTGCCAGCCTGAGGCCGCATTTTAGGCCTAGAGCAAAAGTAAGTTTACCGGCTAGTGTACCTTGCGAACCGGAACATCTTGACGGCAAGCATTGACATTATGGCGGCTGGAATAGGTAAGGCAAAGGTACCAATCCAGGCAACCAGCGAAACTCTACCACCTAGTACGATGTCACGGTGTTAGTGACGGTTAGCTTATGATCGCCTTTTATAAGCTGTCTGTACCAGTAGTATCCACATAGGCGATGGATGTCTCTTAACATTAGAAGAATTGTTATCAGTCTTATGATGACACATTTTGATTTGCCCGTCCCAGGAATCGAATCTGGGATTTCATGTAGTGAAGGTCAATACCAGCCCATTAAATTAGAAAATATGTAATTACATAAAAGTCAATTTATTTTAAAACTTTCGGAAATAAATCGATTAAAAAGCTTTGAAGCGGGATAACTGAAAATTATACAACTTTAATTATGCCAAGTGTTGGTGTAGAATTCCAGTCGTCATTGCCGAAGTCTCGTCACCGCATCAATCAAACCTTTCAGAAAGTGGCAAAAAATGACATTTCCCATCTCTGTCTCTCCTATGAGCAAGTCACTTATTGCCTCTCCCACTACCGTTACTAAAGTGTAGAATGCGTGTAAAAAACAGATGAGTTGTCGTTGCTTCCCTTTTGAGTACGTTGGATGTGGGACTGATTAAATAATATTTGTTCTCATTTTATTATTACAACTACTTTGAATTTAATAAGAAACTTTATTATGTATCGTTTTTTTAATTTAATTTTGTTGTATATAATAAAAATAATAATGATTAAAAATAGCTTGTTGTTGGTCCGGGCTCCTTCGCAGAATAGATCACCTGCCTTGCCGCCAGGCAGCTCGTAAAAGGGGAGCATAGGCTTACCGTCACTAGCACCGTGACATCTGACTCACCCGGATTGGTACCACCGTAATAAAGTCATAAGGTCGGTAGCCGGTAAACTTACCTTTGCTCGAGGCCTAACATCCCGGCCTCAGGTTGGCAACGCACCATTACTACCTTTGGTTTCTCTAGGCGGCGTACCATTGGGAAATCCATCTGCTTGTTTGCCCTTCAATATCATAAAAAAAATAAACCTAATATGTCAATGTCCTTTTTTTTTTTTTTGAATGACTAAATTGTTGCTAATCTCGCGATTTTATGCAACTTCACCGAGCTTTGTGGGCCGAGCAGAGTGCTCAGCCCGATGTCAATGTCCATGATCCATGCGTTCTATGGAAATGACCCACACTATATTATAAATGCCACAGTCTGTCTGTTGCTCTTTCACAGCTAAACCGCAGAACCAATTTTGATGAAATTTGATAAGCTAAAGGTCCGTGTAAGTCTCAAGCTATTAGTTTTTCAAAAACCAATCCCCAAGTGATTATAATAGGGGATGAAATTACATATGAAAATCCTAAATATTCTATGCTGACAAAGTCGCGGGCAAACAGCTAGTACTTAATACTATTAATACCTACTTATAATAACTATACAAAGCGCAATGTAATTAAAATTATTTCGGTATAAATGGACTGGCTTCACAATCTTAAATTTTATTTGCTATTTTTTTAATGTGTCTGGAAACTATTTGATGGATTTTTATTAAATTTTTACAAATAAAAGAATTTACTTTTTACTTAGTCTGGTATTATTATATTTTATCCATAAACTATAGTATATTTATATGGGTTTGGTAATTTATAAAAATGAAGATTAATATTATCGCCTTTGTGGTCTAGCGGTTCAGGTGTTGGACTTAACTGCATCAGGTCAAGGTTCGATTCCCAGGTCGGGCAAAAAAAAAGAAAATTGTGTTTTTCCGGTTTTCTAATAAAAATATGTTGCTCGGGATTGGATATGTGCCCGGTTGGCGATAGGTTTGCCACCTTTCACATTGTGGTACTTAGTGTCTTCGGCTAGTTGTAGGTGCCCTGGTTGTTCCTCTGCCTGCTTCTTCGGGGATATGGGCTTGAAGATACTTTTTAGACTTAGAAAATACCAACACTGCGGCGAAACATGCCAAATTTAAACAAAATTTTTAAATTACCTTAATGATTACGAAATGTACTACATTACTTTTTTAATTTATGAATGAATGATAAGATTTTTTTTTAAAAGAATGCGCCTCGGTATGATTGTTCCAGTTGATAGAAGCACGCTGACCTATTGGCTGGCGGCTGGCAGTTTTAAAATGGAGATTGATAACAAGTTTGTGTTTTTGCAATCTGATGCCTGATTGTTCTTTGTAAGAGCGGTCATTCGAGAATATTCGAGAAACTGTCCTCTACGTTTCAAGCGTTTAATGGTTCTTTGTATTGCGAGCTTTATTTTCAGGAAAGAGATACCGCTTCGTTTTTATCGACTCCAAAAAAGGAGGTTGTATGTTTGACTCTTCTATGAATAAATTGAGTATCAAAAAAAATCATATTAACGCCCATATCCCTGAAGAAGTAGGCAGAGGCACAACCGGGGGACCCACGATTAGCTGAAGACACTAAGTCTCACAATGTAATAGGTGGCAAGCCTATCGCCTATCAATCCAATCCCGAGCAACATTTTTTTATAAGAGAATTGGAAAAACCACATGTTCTTTTTTGTTGACCGACCCGGGAATCGAATCCGGAGCCTCAAGAAGTCAAGTCCAAAACCTGGACCGCTAGACCAAAGGGGCGATTGAGTATTTTGGTTGAATTCCATGGAATACCATTATCGAAACCAGGACTTGGTCACAATGGGATCTTAGATCTTTCGAATAAAAACTATAAACAGCAAACATAATAAAAACTAGGTAACAAAATTATTGGAATCAAAGTATGTTTTTGGCACTTTACTGCTCCAAAATTATTTCCAATGGTCTTCAAATATTTCAAGCAAAAATCAAAGATGAATCTATAACTACATATAATAATATATCAATTTATATATTATTTTTTTATGATTTTGGAAGAAAAGTAGGTCAGAATATACATACAAATATAAATGCTTTCGCATTTATTCAGATAATTCCCCGTATTGGTCGGGGCTCCTTTGCAGAATAGACCATCTGCCTTCCTGCCAGGCAGCTCTTCTAAGGCGAACATAGGCTAACCATCGCTACCATCGTGACATCTCACAAGGTGGTAGAGACTAGAGCCGCGCGGACTGGTACTTAGGTACCTATTCCTGCCGCCAAACCTTCAGCGCTTGCCGTTGACGTGTTCCGGTTCGGAGGGTAAGGCAGCCGGTATACTTACTTTTGCTCGAGGGCTAACATTCCGGCCTAAGGTTGGCAATGCACCATTACCACTCTAAGCGGCGTGAATATCTTACCATCAGGAAATCCGTCTGCTTATTTGCCTTCCAATATCATAAAAAAATACAAAACACTTGCCTGTATTAAAAAAGTTAATAGAAATAAATGTTGCAGCTTCGGTAACAAGATTGTCGAAGTAATAAACTTGGAACGAGTTAGTTAACTGTGTCTACAACTTTCAAACCAGAATAGAGTTCAAACTATTTCAAACCGACATTCAAAAGTAACACCTATATTTGCAACACAAAGTCGTTAACACCAGTAACGACAGAACAGATTTTAATAATCTCAGATTAATAAGCAATGCTCAGTTTAGCGGGAGAGCTGGTCTATTAAAAAAAAGATGGGTTGCACTCCGGGAGTGCTGGCAGAAGTGAAAACTTAAAGATTAACTATGTGCATTTTTGATATTTTGGTGTGGTTAGGTAATCATTATGCACGAATTGCTTTAATTATCAGTATGAAAGTACATACTATCATTTGTGTGGTAGAATACAGTATCCATTCATTTATTGCGCTATCGTATACAAACATGACAACACGATGATACGCGCAAGCGCCCTTTCGATCGGCTCACGTGTTCTGACGCTGGCTTAGAAGTTTTTACCCACTTCAAAAAAAGTGCTCACTTCAAAAATCTCGGAACGTGATAGGTATATGTTTTAGATAGCCACCGAAACTACTTTAGCGATTTTGAACAAATTTCATGACTATATAGGTAATTTGATCTATGTGAAAATGTGTTTCCCCTTGTTGGTCCAGGCTCCTTTGCAGAATAGATCATCTGCCTTTCTGCCAGGCAGCTCGTCAAAGGCGATCATAGGCATACCGTCACTAACACCGTGACATACTACTAGGTAGTAGAGTTTCGCATCGACTCTCCAGGATTGGTACCACCACCTTACCTATTCCTGCCGCCATAACGTCATGACGTGTTTTGGTTTGGAGGGTAAGGTAACCGGAAAACTTACTTTTGCTCGAGGCCTAACATCCCGATCTCAGGTTGGCAACGCACCATTACCACCTTTGGTGTCTCTAGGCGGCGTGAATTTCTTACCATCAGGAAATCCGTCTACTTGTTTGTCTTCCAATGTCATTAAAAAATGTAGTATGATTGTTTTTGTTGATACACAGAGAATAATGTAATCCATAAACTCCCATACAAATACCATACAAGTACCATATTAACTACTTTTTACATACATGTAGTTAGGTCGCCTCTGTGGTCTGGCGGTTCAGTTTTCGGCAACAAAAAGAAAATTGGATTTTTCCAATTTTCTAATAAAAAAAAGGTTGCTCGGGATTGGATATGCGCCCGGTTGGCCCGGTGCCCGCTTGCCACCTATCTCATTGTGGGACCTAGTATCTTCGGCTAGTCGTGGGTGCCCTGGTTGTGCCTCTGCCTACCTCTTCGGAGATATAAGCTTGAAGATACTTTAGTTAAATAAAAAAATAGTGTCTTCGTGTGCTACGCCTTAAATTTTTTCCAACATTCCATTCTGTTATCTAAATCACTGACATATTAGTACGCTATCGTAGTGAGATAATACCAATGGTTTAGCATTCCTCGACCAAAGATATGTTTACAACCTACCTCGGATTACATACAGACCACAACGGCTCGTTATTTGGTACTGGTGCTTGGTATGTTTATTTAGTCTATGGAAATAAGCCGCAAACTCTTATAAAACTCTTTATTTTTCAATGAGTAATGTGTTGCCAACCTAACGGTTTTTACAACTTCACCGCACTTTATAAAACTCTATAATTTAATTATTATATATACTCTATAATATAATAATTATAAAACTCTCTGTGGTCTAGCGGTCCGGCGTTGGACTTGTTGAGGTCCCGAGTTCGATCCCCGGTTGAGGCAACAAAAAAATAGAAACTTTGAAATTTCAGTTTTCTAATAAAAATAACGTTGACCGGGATTGGATAGTGCTCGGTTGGCGGTAGGCTTGCCACCTATCACATGGTGGGACTAAGTGTCTTTGGCTAGTCGTGGGTGCCTTGGTTGCGTCTCTGCCTGCTTCGGGGATATGGGTATGAAGATAATTTTACTTTTTTTCTATAATAATAACATAATATTTGCCATGTAATCGTTTTAAGGTGTATGTGCTGATTACATTTAAAAGGACGATATCCATTCTATTGCATAGTGTTTGTTCGTTTTGAGCGCCACATGTCTGAACCGATTTTGATATTTTTTAGCGTAGCAATAGGTCGAACCTTAGAGAAGAAAAGCCTCTTAAGTCACAAAACTAAATAATTTATACACGCAGAAGTGGCCATGACCAACCCTACTTTAATTAATTTATTACTTATTTTACAACAGGAAAAGGATGTCATAATGTCAGTGCTTTCTACTGTGATAGTCTTTGCTGAAAGGGTTATGCAATATGTAGTATGACTATTGACTACCAGCTAGACAGTCCTTTCTTATCTAGCTTTGTCTTTAACAGTTATTATATACATAACTCCTTTTGCAACAACGACCAGCAACTTTGACCAATGGATAACTCCATGTACTACTATATTGTAAAACTATACTGGTATTGTATTATATTGTATACTTTACTGGTAATCACAAATTAAAAAGAAAAAAAAAACCTGTCACTTTAAACTAGATGACCTGCTTTTGTACTATAATATAAAAACTCTTTGAGCTGTCTAACTACGGCCATCCGGCCAGACTATTTTTAAATTGTATGATCTAAATTTTTATATCTATTACATAACTTATTCAGAATTACTTAATAATATTTTTGATCTTGCAGACAAACAAACACAAAAATGCATTTAGTTATTTAGTAACTACAAACTTAATATAATCAAAGAAATCATGGTTGCCGAGGCGTTTGTTTATCTGTTTCCTTTCCTAACTGGCTAGGCTTGGAATCGGTGATAGTAAAAGGCAGATAAGTTTGTAGGGATGGTTGCTGGGAAGTTTTTTTGTTTGTTTATTCTCCTAACTGGCTAGTGTTGGTAACGGTAGCTATCAGAATCAGAATCAGAATAATCTTTATTCACATGAACCATACAAGTGGTATTTGTGCGCGTCGACATTTTTTAAACTACCACCGGATCGGAATCGCGGCCTCACACTGAGAAGATCCGGCGAAAAAAACTCAGCGGGCTTGTCTTTTTTTCAATAATAATATTTACAATTACTTTAACTATGTTCTATAGTTAGAATTAAAATTAGTCTATCTTTATTGTTGTTTAATAAATAATAATGTTATAATAAATATAAATACACCTCCTTATTTATACACTTACTTTAAATTTAATAATACAATATTTTATGTGTATAAATGTTGAATAAATATTTGCTCACTACAATGTGGTAGTACTTGTTGGTATTCTTAGGGCCACTTGCACGTTCCTAAGTTACATTTAAATATGAGTTAAACTGTCAAATATAAAGATTTAACCCAAGTGAGCAGTTAACTCAGAGTTAAATATTTAACCCAGGCACGTACACGTGGCCCTTAAACATTCATTTTAACACATATTTCGAAATTAATTTTCATTTCATTTCAAAACTTCAACCTGCTGATATAATACCCGATAAAAAGGTCAAGGTCGAAAAAAAGTGAAAACGTATGAAAATCAAAGTCAACATCGTCCCACACACGTAAGGTGGCTAACCTACGCCTTGCCACCCACACAGTAGTAGCTCGTAGTAAACTCCAAGAGGTGATTTAATTGGCCCAGATGCATTATGCAACATTCTTAAATGACAAGCCAGACATGTCAAAAAGAAAAGGCAGTTCACACGCTGTCGCAGTAGGGCTGCCAGACGGTTGAAATTTGTCTGGCTAGTTCGAATGAGTTTCGACAACAACAAAATATCCAGACAAATTTAAGCGCAGCAAAACTACAAAAATCTACTCTAACTGTTTTTTTTGGGTACCTCATCGCAATTTTATCGTTCTTTTTCAAAATATAACAAAAGTGTCCGATATGACCCCACATACATTTTATCAAAATCCTATTAGTAGTTTTTGAGTTACATTTAAGAATGCACACATTTACTCTTATCTATGTATAACTCAAAAACTACAAGTCGGATGATGATAAAACTAATATGGGACCATTTCAAAATCATGACCTATCTTTTTAAAACAGAACCATCAAAATCGGGTGGCTATTGGCTGAGTAATCGCGTAAAAAAACATACAGTCGAATTGAAAACCTTTACTTTTTTGGAGAATCGAGAAATTTCCCGCCTACCCTATCCCAACACGATTTCGACATTGTGGCGGTA
>NJDD01000925.1:0-22507 GCA_002245505.1 Calephelis nemesis
AAAATAAAAATACGATGCAAGAATATTTGTTATATTTCATTGTTTAACAGAAAGATAAGTTTTTGATTTTTTTGTTTGAAAAGTTTTATTTGTGCCTTTCGTTAATGATCAAGAAGAATTTAAATAACATGTTGATTAAGGTATTTAGAACTAAATGTTAACTGATTAATAATAAAGTACCTAAGACTAATTTGGCATTCGATTTTAATTTTTATATCACGAGGATTTAATAAGATTTATGATAATAATTAAAAAAGCTTGGTTTTACATACATATTTTTTGTGTAACCTAATGCTGAAACAAAATCCCCAATAATGTAGGGTGTCCGGCTTTTCTACTCAAATGGCTAGACTGTCCGGCTTTTAGGTTTGGCGACCAGGCAACCCTACATTCACCAGATCTATGGTATGTATAGGCCACGACTTTCTCTGACCATCAAGAGAGCTGTGTGCTTGTTCGCTGTCATACATCATAACAAAATAAAAAAATATTCTACTAATACTATAAATACGAAAGTTTGTGAGTATGTACGTATGGATGTTTATAACTCTTTCACGTTCGAATGGCAGAACAGATTTGTCTGAAATTTAGAATGCAGATAGATTGTTACCTGGATTAACATATAGGCAACTTTTAATCCCGATCACACAACGGGTTCCTGAGAAAACGCGGGCGAAGCCACAGGCAACAGCTAGTCGGAAATAATTTGAAGTGGAAGCCAAATATTTTTTTAAACAAACAATTTTCGAAAATACAGAAGATCTCTCAATTAATAATGATATAGTTATGGTGGTCTGTCATCAGAGTTAAGGAAGTTACAGATTTAAAAAACAACGTCACACACAAAAACACATCGCAATATATTAATTTAAGTAAGTAAGGCACCCACGACTAGTCGAAGACACTAAGTCCCGAAATGTGATAGGTGGCAACGTTAATTTTATTAGAAAATTGAAAATAAACCATTTCTAATTTTTTTTGTTGCCTGACCCGGTGATCGTACCCGGGACCTCAAGAAGTCAAGTCCGACGCAAGACCGCTATAACACAGAAGGGAATAATATATATATATTTATTTGAAAAATTAAAAAAAAAACAGTACGATAAACGTGGGTCATAGCTTGCCTTAATGTAAAAATTTTCTTAGACAACAATCCTACTTTCTACCTATAAATGAACCATGTCCTCCTTCTTGCAGTCGGCTTAAAAACATATTTTGAATTATCAAGACTACTAAGACGTACATATATAGATAAAGAACTGATAATTTATAAAAAAAAAATAAGATAACATGTGATAATTAAGTCTTTCAATACAAACATGCCAATTAATGCATTATCTGGAATAAACATCGTAAAGAGAGGACGCATTTTAAGTTTCATAGTAGTTGTGATAAATTTATTTATATAAAAATATGATCAACGACTGAATCTTAACACGACCTATATACAAGACGTACCTTCGCCTACCAAGACGATTGAACTATAATATGATCAAAGTAGTTCTTGGGCATTTTTAAATATTTTTTTTATCTATATACATAATATATCTGACATAATATAACCGTCACTTTTAAGAACAACTTTAATAAAAACATGACAAATAAAATTAACAATAAAGTTTGTGTAATCACGGGAGGTGCAACTGGTATTGGATTGGGAACAGCTGATTGTTTTCTTCAACATGGTGCCAAGGCTGTGATCATCCTTGACGTTAATGAAGACTCGGGACAGCGAGCAGTGAAAACTTTATCACGAAAGTATGGAGAGAGAATTCATTATTATAAATGTGATGTGACTAAGGATTTAGAAGAAGTTTGGATGAAACTAATACAAAAGTGGACAAATATTGATGTGTTAGTCAATAATGCGGGATGTCTGGATGAGCAGAATCCAAGAAAAACTATTGAATTAAATATTCTTGCTGTTATAAATTGGTCGTTAAAGTTTTGGGAACATGCGCGAACCGACAAAAATGGTAAAGGAGGAACTATCATTAATATATCATCAATATGTGCATACAAAGACGAACCATACGTGCCAACATACCAAGCTTCAAAACTTGGGGTTTTGGGATTCACGAAAGGAATTGGCCATGATTACAATTTTAAAAAATACGGAGTAAGAGTAGTTGCTGTGTGTCCAGGCTTAACCAAAACCAGTCTAACTACTGCTCCGGTACCTTGGTCTTGTGAAGAAGAATATAAAGTCTATTTGAAAAACTTACCTTTACAAGAGGTTGAGGATGTGACAAATGCAATTTTAGAGGTATTTCAAAAAGCAAAAAGTGGCACAGCGTGGGAAATAGACGGAGCTCAACCTATTATAGAAGTTTAGCTTAATACATCTTCTTAACTGTCGACTCTTGGTACGTTTCCATCTTAAATATTTGTAAACTACACAATTTTGACAAATTTAAAATTCAATTTCAGTAATAAAGTAAACTAAGGGCGATTGCCAGTACTAAATTATTTTTTGTGTAACTCATTTATTAATAAGGTATACCTACGAGCACATTATGTATCTTGTAAATATATCTATATATTTTTTTGCTGGTGATATTACAGAAAATATCAATAATGATTTAAAGCACCCGTCATGAGAAGCTATAAATTATGTAAACAAACGTTCGGGAGTTAACAACATTTGGTTCAAAGATAAAAGTATTTTTTAAAATATTTAATTATAAATTCAATTAATTAATAATTTAAATATGTATAATAAATTACGTATGTTTTGACATTTTTTTCGTGGCAAATTGATTTCCTTAGATATATTGGGTACTGGCTTCAACATACGTTAATACACAATAACAAATAATGGATAAAAAAATTAAAATTAAGACAACAATTAACAAAACTAACAACAATAACAAAGTGATAACGAAAAGATTAAAAATTAACAATAACAACCAAATAAATCCGCGATTTTAACAAAGCAATGAAAAATTCAAAACTCGAATGACGCGTTTATTTCCAAAAGACGAACCGATGCGATGGTTTGCATTCCCGGCGACCGGCGCGTCCCCGTACCAAGACACTCAAAAGTCAAACGTCAGTTGTTAGATATGATCCGACTAAATTAAATAGGTTGTTACTTTCATATAACCCGTCTATATTTTTATTTCGTTTGAATATGGTCAGTTTATTGTTGTCTCGAAGTAAAAAAAATACTTGATAAAAGATGTTTGTTTACATAATTTATAGCTTCTCATGACGGGTGCTTTAGATTTCGCTGTAGGCAACCATGTTGCACTGAAATTCGTCTATAAGCAGATATGTCAGTAATAGTTAGTACTTAAACACCTATAGATAAAGGTGATACTTTTTTGCCAATCGCAAATTGGTTTTAAGCTATCGCTATCTTCTTTTAACGATAGTAATAGACAGAGACAAATCAACTTTAAAGCTGTCAGATTAGTTTGTACACGACATTTCTACACACGTTTGATCTATTTATTCTAAGTGAAATCAACGTCACAATTTAACATATTCGGACTAATTTGACATGCCGAAAATTTTAATCTCATACATTTTTGTTGCATTTGGAAAATGTAGGAAGCATTTTAAATTTTAAAATTACCAACATTGGTTTAATTTTTTAAAGCATCTTCACGCTCATATTCCCGAATGGATAGGTGGAAGCACAACCAGGGTACCCATGACTAGCCGAAGACACTAATTCCCACAACGTGATTGGTGGGAAAAACGTCACCAACCGGGCACATATCCAATTGCGGGCAAAGTTATTTTTTTATTAGAAAATATACATTTTCTAATTTTTTTTGTTGCCCGACCCGGGGATCGAACCCGGGGCCACAAGAAGTCAAGTTTGACATCGGACCACTAGACGACAGAGGCTATTAAATTTCTAGATTTTTTTTAAAGGAATACCTAAGCAACCAGCAACGTATCCTGGCTTCGCACGGATGGACAAATTGTTAATTTTTCATAGAAATAACGTAGCTCACGTTCATTAGCGATAATCTTACACCTTTAAACGAGCAATACATATAATTGGAATCTCGAAATCGGCTCCAACGATGTTCATGAAATTTAGTATGTAAGGGGTTTCAGGGGCGATAAATCGATCTAGCTAGGAGTCATTTTTAGAAAATGTCATTTTATGTGTGTGTGTTCCAGCAGGTGGCGTTGTTAAGTTACACGAAGTCAATGAGTGTTTGCTAAGAAATTTTATGTTATGGGTCGCACTTAAATATAATTTCCAAAAACACGATTTATAAAAGAAATACCATTTTTTTTTCAAACCATTCCAGTGGTTTAAGCCTATTAAAAGCAAACAAACACACAAGTAATCAAATATTTCCTCTTTAACATTATAGTGTAGATGTTACAACGACAGCATCTTTAACTACCGGGTCCTATATAGTATTTTTAAATCAAACACGAAACCATCGAAGTACCCATAGTTGATAGTTAAAATTTCAGCCGTGATATTTTTTTTAAAATAGGTAACTATGGAAGGATATTTCTGAAGACTTCTTTAGCGGCGTTGCTCATTTTTTTTGGAGTGGGCTCTTCAAATTACTAAACTACCACGTTAAAATGCCTGACGCGAGTTTAGAAGTTTTTATCCATGTGGAATGTGTGTGAAACCATGGAAATACACATACAGATTTTCAACCTAATCGGTCAAGTCGTTTCGTAGTTGACATACCGACATCCCCCTATGTTAGCACGTAAGGTTTTTGAAGTGAAAACTTCTTTTGCGGCGTTTTGCACTTTTTTGGGATGGGTAAAAACTTTTATTTTTAATTTTATGTTTTAGAGTGACCTGATCGAAAAATCGTAAGATGGCGCAGGACGCTTCCGTGAATGTTCGGGTGGTAATGTTTGTGTACGATAGCGCAATAAATTAATATTGCAATTTACCACATAAATGATAGTATTTTCATACTGATAATTCGTGCAAAATGATTCCCTAACCATTCCAAAATATTAAAAATGCACAACGCTAATATTCAAGTTTTCACTTCTGCCGGCACTCCCGGAGTGCAACTTGGCTTTTTTATGATATTTGGAGGCAAACATGCAGACAGATTTCCTGATGGTAAGAAATTCACGCCGCCTAGAGACACTAGTTACCTGAGTTAGCTACTATGAGTTAACTTGCCGTCTAACTTACCCACCGAACCGAAACACGTCAACACCAAGCGTTGACATTATGGCTACCGAAATAAATGAGACGGTGGCACCAATCCGGGCAAGTTGCTGCGAAAATCTACCACCTAGGAAAAATTATATAAGTAATATATGGTTAAGTATTCTCCCTTGTCCCTGTTGTCCTATTACCTGTTTTCCAGTAGAAATAAAGCGTTTCATCGCTATAAAAAGTATCCTATGTTTGTCAAGGACCTGCAAACACTTGACGACGCTTAACATTGATAGCAACTGACACTTTATTTAAAAAAAATTAAAATGTTTTTCTTACTTTCTCTGATATAAACCTTTTTCTGTTCCGTCCTCTTTCTGGTTTCCTGACAATAAATAACACAACAACAAAAATTTTGCAAAGTTGGTCGATTCGTTTAGTCATGATTCTATGACCACATGGAATGGATATTCTTTTTTATTTATTATACATTTCTAGACACGCTCTTCCCCCTCGTGATTGCCCGCCGGCTTTGCAAATTCTGCGCAGTACTCGATCATTATTTTGCTGTGATGTTATTTGAAAATTGCTATATCTCCTAAGACATTTATTTAAATCGATATATAGGGCAATTTCGTTTTAAATTAAGTACTTGTGATGAATAACATAAATGTACATTTGAATACTGAATAATGTCATGTTTATAAAAACACCTTTGTAAATAATGCTTTATTTGAGAGCTCTAGCACAAAAAAGATATAGAGAGTAATCTTTAAAGATAAACATAACATGCTGTCGCAAACTTTTTAAAAACTTTTAGGGAACAATTCTGTCACACATTATTTTTGCGAAACTTTAGTTGTTCAACAGAAAAAAATCCCCCGAGCGTAATGCTTCATAGCCTATAGCCTTTTTCAATAAACAGGCTATCAAAACTGAAAGAATTTCTTAAATCAGAATAGTAATCCCTGAGATTGGTGCGATCAAGCATACAAACAAATAAACTGAACTTTATAATATGCGTATAGATTACATTTGAAAAGTAAAATAAGCAACTAAGTTTGTAAAAAGTAAAGATATCAAATTAATGCAGAAAATTGCTTTTGAATATTTTTTGCAGATTTCACATAAATTACCCATAAATATGGCTGATAGAAGATCAAATGTTCATTAACGTAAAATTGTCATAATAAAAAATACAAATTACTAGTTAGATATTGTATTATATTTTTAATAACGTAGGACTTTTGATTTAAATGTCACTTGAGGTATTTTCATTTATTTAAACATTTTTTAATAGAGATCTTTAGTACATGGTAACGATGACTTTATACACGTGCTTAGCAACGAACAGAAGCATTAAAATTAACCAAAAAACATTAGACAAAATACGATATTGTGAAACGTTTTACTAATTGAGTACTTTCCAAAATATAGGAATGAAGCAAAAAAAAACGATTTTTTTTCGAAATCGGTACAGTAGTGTAGTGCTAGAATTTATTTCAAACATTTTCGTAACGTTATATATACCTGCGTGAACAAAAACATACGACCGGATTAACCATACTGATACTACTATACTGATAATAAAAAGACGATAACAGTTTAATCACTGTAAAACTGCAAAAAATCGACTTCAATTTTATGAAAAAAAAACTATTTTACTCGATTACTTCTTCGATCGTTGATGCAGACTCGGTGGCTGTCCAGTACAACCTGATGTACAATATTTTTAAGAAACAAATAATTTTTAAACTCGATTCTAAAATGACGGAGAAATCGATTAACAGCCAAAGACAAAACAGCCGCATTCGTAGGCCGGTGACGTCATGACTTGTACTAGGTACGACATAGTGTGACAACAAGTGAAGCATTTTTGCGGGCTGTTCAAATGAATATTTACAAAAGTAAGTATTACAATTTGGAAATAATATGTAAAATGCATTAACATTTAAACCTATACCTTATACTAAGATTTGGCCGGTTCTTTAAATTTTTTTTTACCTTATCTATACCTGCGACTACGAACCCGTCACGGACAAGTGCGATACAAACTTAGTCATTTTATTAAAAGGAATATATTTTTTGTATTTAAACAAGATACCTCCCATATTATACCAATTCAGTGTTTATGAACTACCTTTAAAAAAACAACATGAAAAATAACATCATCAACAAAGTTTGCGTAATCACGGGAGGTGCGACTGGTATTGGATTGGGAACAGCTGATTGTTTTCTTCAAAACGGTGCAAAAGCTGTGATCATTCTTGATGTCAATGAAGATTTGGGCCTCAAAGCAGTATAGGCTTTATCATTGAACCATGGAGACAGCATTCATTATTATAAATGTGATGTGACTAAGGATTTAGAAGTAGTTTGGACGAAACTAATAAAAGTGGACAAATATTGATGTATTAGTTAATAATGCTGGCTGTTTAAATGAGCAGGACCCAAGAAAAACTATTGAAGTGAATGCTCTTGCTGTTATTAACTTGTCCTTAAAATTTTGGGAACATGCGCGAACCGACAAAAATGGCAAAGGAGGAACTATCATTAATATATCATCAATATGTGGATACCGAGTAGATCCTTTCCTTCCGATGTATCAAGCTTCGAAATATGCAGTTATGGGATTTACAAAAGGATTTGGGCATGACTTGAACTTTAACCACTATGGAGTTAGAGTAGTTGCTGAGTACAAATGCCAGAGTACATTTGTCTTTTGCTAGAAATAAGCGACTCCATGAAAATACCTATACGGATATTATTATTTATTTTTGAACTACGTCGTCATTTCAATACAATTTAGGTCAATTATACAATTATAGTTGCTTAAGGTTAGTTAAATAACTGTATGTCGATTTACACATATTTAGCTTTTTGGGAAATTTTTAAATATTGAAGTGAATTGATAATAATAAGATAGAATTACAGGAAAAATATAATAATCTCAAAATTAGCAAAATAATATATTTTTGTTAATTATAGATTTTAATAATATTACTAAGCAAAAAACTGACTTAGATTTGAATAATAACTCTACATACAGGGCCGGCCCCAGGGGTGGGCGGACCGGGCTGCTGCCCAGGGCGGAAAAGTTTTTGGGGCGGCAAACAAATTTTAAAGAACGGCAAATTTTAAAATATGAATAAAATAATAAAATCATGATATGAATGTGAATCGAATCGCCGATATCGCCCAGGGCGGCAAAGTCCCTAGGGCCGTGTCTGCACATACACATAAATTAGGTACTTTCTTCGATTTCTCTAGAATGGGATCATTACGTCGATTAAATCCAGTCAATTTTGGAAAAACATAAACATGTGTATGAAATAGCCCGATAGTTTCAATATATAGCCCTAGTATTCATACCTTAAAAAAAATCAGCATAAAAACGTCTTTCTACACGTATTTCTCCCCTTAAGTAAAATTCTAGTAATAGGGCGGACTTATTTCCGGTGCACAGGAGCGGCATTGAGTTTAAATCCGGCCCTGGTTACAAGTTAAAAATTCTGACTAAACTGCAATGTAGATGATGTAGAATTGTCAAGATAGAGTTTATGCAATTTCTAACATCGGTAAAATATAGTGTAGATATAATAAACTAGCGACCCGGTACGTGCTTCCCTACGTATATGACCGCATTAATGACATAATACAACAAAGCAAAAAAAGGAAAAAAAAACTGAAAGAAGTTTCAATTTGACAGAAAAATACCCATTACACAAAACGTTTCGCCTTTTATTGAATTAATTTCTTACAAAAAATGTGATAAATGAAAAATCGCTCCACCGATTTTATTCAAACTTCACATAAACCATCTACTAAAAAGTCCGAACAAAGCCTAAACATTTGGTTTGGATAGGTGAGGTCGTTCTTGAGTTACAAAATTACAACGAAAAGTGGCATTGTGTCATTGTCTAAACTCTAACTTATTATCAACTAGCTATTTAACCGCGACTTCGTTAGCATCGAACAGTTACGCTTATATCCCCTATTTATCTTTTAAGGGTTGATATTTGAAAAAAAAACTTGTGTTTGAACATGGATATTTAGCTATATGCATATCGAATCTCATCAAAAGTGGTTCAGCGGTTTAGCCTTGAAAGAACTACAGACAGACATACTTTATATTTTTTAAAACATTAAGTAAGAACAGTGGTACATAATCTAAAAATATATAAGTAGTAAGTATTTAAAATACAGTAACGCTAAACGGCATTATTTTTCATTTTTCTATTTTATCTTCTTGTTAATTTGTATTTAAACAGACATTAGAGTAAATGACTCTACCAATAATAATTTAGTTTTTGAATCGATGTTACATTAAAATTCGTTTATACTATATCAGTGATGGGTTTATCGCAAGTACAAGCAGAGCAGCTGATAGTGAATTTTTTCATAAAAACCAACTAAAAGAAAAATTAAACATTCCTTGGTTGATCCGAGTCCTCTCGGTATTCGTAAGACGAGAGCAAAGGATAAATGGATCATTACCAATAAGACCACTGCTGGCATTCAGCAACTTGCCCGGATAGGGAGGGAGGGTATGTTAGCCGGTAGATTTTTACATTAAGCCTTTAACGCCTGCCACAGGACGGCTACACTCCGATAACATCTATGGTGTCTACAGGCCACGATCAGGTGAACCTAATCTCACAAGGAAAAATATGAATCTCAATTATTATTATTTCAATTCTTATTTTTATTCCTACTGTAATATTATTATGTTTAGGTTTTTATAGGCCACGTTTGTCTTAAATCATGCGAGGAGCCGCGTGCTGGACTTTAGACGTAAAAACACAATATAAAAGTATATTCACGCCCATATCCTTGAAGTGGTAGGCAGAGGCACAACCAGGGCACCCACGACTAGCCAAAAATACTAAATCCCACATTGTGATAGGAGTGATAGGTTGCACATTTCGATCCAACATTTTTTTTATTAGAAAATAGGAAAACCCAATTTTCGTTTTGTTGCCCGACCCGGGATTTACATCCGGGACCTCATGCTGTCAAGTCCAACAACTGAACCGCTAGACTACAGAGGCGAGAACAAAACATTTATAAAATATTTACAAAGTATTCTGTATTATAAAAAGCAGATGAGATAATACAGTCGATTTTTGTATAGCGACCAGAAGCGAAGAATCACTTTCTCAATTTGTCGGCACACATTTCGTAATGACCAAACGTATTCACGAAACCACTGAGTCAAGGTGTTCTTGTTTATTTGTAATAAACTCTGCGTGAATACGTAGAGTTAACCGTATAGTATAATTCCAAACCAGTCAGTGTTAAGTTGCACTTTTGGAAACAATATGGCAAATAATTTAAAAGACAAAGTTTGTGTGATCACCGGTGGTGCTATGGGCATAGGTTTTGGAATTGCCGAATCATTTCTTCAACATGGTGCAAAAGCAGTAATAGTTCTTGATATTGACCAAGAAAAAGGAGATGAAGCGGCAGCTAATTTATCATCAAAGCATGGAGGGAGAATTCATTTTTATAAATGTGATGTTACAAAAGATTTGGAAGAGGTTTGGAGAAAAATTATTGAAACGTTTAATAATGTGGACGTGTTAGTTAATAATGCTGGATGTTTGGATGAACAAAATCCAAGAAGGACTATAGAAGTGAACATCCTTGCTGTCATCAACTGGTCGTTGAAGTTCTGGGAACATGCGCGAACCGACAAGAACGGTAATGGTGGAACCATAATTAATATGGCATCAGTGTGTGGATACCGGATAGCCCCGTTTGCACCTATGTACCAGGCTTCAAAATTCGCTGTTATGGGCTTCACGAAAACGATGGGTCATCCCTATAACTTTGAAAAATACGGCGTCAGAGTAGTTGCAATTTGTCCTGGTTTTACAAAAACGAAGTTGGTCACCGTTCCCAAACCTTGGTCTGGTGATGAAGATTTTGAAAAAGGTATGAAAATGGTCCCTGTGCAAGAGGTGGAGGATGTTGCAAATGCAATTTTTGAGGTGTTAGAAAATGCACATAGTGGTACCGCTTGGGAGATAGAAGGAGCTCTACCTATTGTAGAAGTTTAAAGGAGACCGACATTACATGAGTTAAAAAAAGCTGGTACTGCTAGTTACTTTTTTTTATTAAAAAATGTATACTTAGTATAAAACTGTTTATTCCATATGCCTTACTTGTATTAGCGTTTCAGTAACAAAGCTCTTGTACTACATTATTGTCCACACAACTTCATGGTATGATTAGATTTTTTAAATACACATAAAAAGTCATACCTTAAGACACTGTATTCGTGAATGTGATGTTTCTAGATTTATAGTTGTGTTAATAATTGTAAAAGTTAACCAAATGTTGTAGGTTATAATCCTTATTGATATTAAAAATTCCAAAGTTTTTCCTTTATTGTCTATTTATTTTACAGCCTAATACAAACAATATTTAGTAATACGAGTACGATATGATTTAGTGATACGATAATATTATTGTAGTTGACGTCTTCAAAAGCTCTATATTTGTAAACTAGCCGACTAGGCGAACTTTGTTCACTTGGCATTCGATGCTCTCCACCTATTTTTTAAGGGGACTTGGCTTGAAGATATGTATGTATATGTTGACGTACGTACGTGTACGTACAGGACGTTCAAAGGTTCCTCTATATTCCGGATTTAAAGTTATTTGGTTACTTTACACTGAGTGTTGTTACGTTTGTATTTTTTTAACCACTAAATTTCTGATGTGGAAAAAAACTGGCCCATCCGTAAAGCACAAATTACAAAACAAAAAATAAATAAATCGGACAACGCGTTATTGAATTATTGCCAAATTCAAATTTATACTTTTACTCTCCCCACTCCCTTTAGTAAGCGGGATAAAAAAGTAGCCTATTACCTTAATTAGAACATAAAGTACCTACCTGCCAAAATTTTGTTACGATCGATTTAGTAGATTCGGCATAAAGACAGACAGACAGAAAACCTGACAAAACGTGTTCTGTTGACCAGTTTCAATCGACTGCGACGTTTTTTTAATTCAATATTATAGAATTCAATATTAAACAGATTTGTAAGTATATCGATTACTTTATTCCCATCAAATATAAATCACTAAAATAGTAAAAAACAAAGTCGTTTCCTCTGTCCCTATGTCCCTTTGTATGCTTAAATCTTCAAAACTACTTAAAGAATTTTGATGCGGTTTTCTTTAATATAAAAAGTGATCGCAGAGGAAGGTTTATTTGTATATTTAAAAACCGAGCGAAGCCGAAGCGGGCCGCTAGTATTTAATAAAGGGCTAAAAATATAAAAAAGTAAAAAAAAAAAGTGTTTTATCGTATATATGTATTTAGTCAAAATCAATAACCGGAGTTTTGGCGCCATCGTCAGAAAAGATGGCCGCAGTTTTTTCGCAATTAATGAATTATTTGTAATTGAGTAAAATTAGTCAATTTTAGGGGCATTTGGTACAAATTTGTTAAATTAAAAAGCACAAGCTAAGTATTCGTTAAGAAATTTGTGTATCGTCGTTTTCCTTGTAGCTGCCAAATCGCACATTAAATGAGATTGAGTAAGAAGGCCATTGCCATTCCAAAACTTACCCAAGACTTATCTAACCCCAGATTCCGTTATAACTCTAATTTTATGTGTTATGTAGATGCCTGTTCCGGCTTCGCTCGGATAGTTTTTTTTTCTTAAATTGAGATGTAAGCTATCCTATCTTACAAGTTGGATCAAACTGCACACAAATCAAACAAATCGGTTAAGTAGTTTAGGAGTCCATCGCGGACAAATCCTATTAATATTATAAATGCGAAAGTTTGTATGTATGGATGTTTGTTACTCTTTCACGCAAAAACTACAAAGCCGATTACGATGAAATTTGGTATGTAGGTAGCTGAAGACCCAGAATAACATATAGGTTACTTTTTATCCCGGAGTTCCCGCGGGATTGGGACTTACGTGGGTGAAACCGCGGGGCGCAGCTAGTAACTTATATACAACAAAAATCGAAAAATAAAAAAAGTTTAAAAATAGGAGATCTAATAGTAGGTTAGATTTGAGTTGGCCAGTTTTTATAATAATATATATTATGTTGAATATTGTTATGAAATAACTGATCTAATGAAAACTGGCCTAGTTAAATCTAACCTACTTCTAGATCTCTTATTTTGAAATAACAGAATTTGTTATAGGTATCGAATAAAGCAAAGAAATAGAGTTTCATACTTGATCATAATGTTATTTTGTTACTCTAAATAAGTATTTGGAATTTGCATAGAACTTTTGAAGAACTTGATTTTAAGATCTTCATTCTTTTTGCGGCGGAGTTCACAGCCAAGCATAATTTTTGTATTGAACTTGGCTCTCCTTTTTTACATTTATGTTTTTGGTGGGATATATAGTTCTGTGTACCTTCTAAACGAGTTTATCGTTACAGATGAAATTCACGCTTATAATGGCTATCTATAACTTTAATTTTTATCAAGGTTTTTTAATTTTAACTCATAACCTGGTTAAATTTTTACAAATTTGAAAGATAGAAAAAAATCTACTTTCCAATCGTCAAATTCAAGTTTGACGTTAGGTAAGATTAGCACGTCTGGGGTGGTATAGTGTACGGCCGTGAGACGTTTTATATCAAAATCGTCAGATGTCAATAATACAAATCTTAATAATAATCATGCAACATAGGAGTATAATAGTACTATTTAAATTATGCGCTTCGGTTATGTTCGTCAAGCTTCGGAAATCCGAAAATATTTTAAAGATATCTATGGAGAGTTGTTATTACACAATTAATCATTTCGCTTAAATTTAGATTAGGGCAGTCAATTAAAAAAATAAAGTATGAAGTGTAAAAAAAATAGTAAAAAGTGTAAAGCCGAAGCGCATAATTTAAATAGTAGTACTATACCATAGACGAAAACACACATCGTATAAATGAATGAGGTAGTCTCTCTCACTTCATCTAGAAATTCATTCTAATAATTACATTTCCTGGCATCGACTTGATCCAGAACTGAGATATTAATTCTTCGCGATAATACGACTCCATCAACCAGCGGTAGTACTAATCTAGCAAATTAGTTATTCCATAAGTGCAAAGTTAATAGTTCTATATTTTTTTAAGCAATAGGGTTGTCATGTTATTTCAATAACTGCGTAGTATTCAAATGATACATGTAAATAACAGCGTGACCACACGTCTTGACGCAATATTCTCTACTATAGTACTGCGAAAACTGCTTAGGAGTCTCGTCGATACTTTTATTTGTATGTGTGCTATTTTTCTGACAGGTAGTTTTCATATTAATATTTGATTGACAAAGCAAATATACAATGCGAATGTGGATGGATGTAGTCGGGGAGACCAAGGTTGACATTCCGCGATCAGATCACTCGGATATTATCCGAGGGCGGTGTCAAGAGTCTTCGAAACCGGCGTGTTTGTATGAAAAGGGTAGTGAATGTAAAGGAAGACAGACAGGTTTGTCACGATCGTGAGGTCTGGCACTCACACTCTCTGCCTACCCCGTAAGGGACTTGGCGTGAAGATATGTATGTACAAGTGTTATTAATAAATTGTGTCAATTATTGCAGTCAATCGTAATTAATAGGTAGCTCGATGTGCAGCAGTGTAAACTACCAGTTTATAGACTAGAGACGAACCAGTAATATCTACGATGTCTTAGGTGATATTTACATTAATATGTAAATATAACCTGAACATTATTAGAACTTTCATTAGAACTGTCCACAGATTAAATTAGAAACTGCCTGTGTGTTCGTTGACTTATAAAATGAATACATATTTACAAAAATCTTTTGTGGGCTATTCTATAAATTAGATCTGGACAATACAATTCAAGACTATCAGATATGGTCACGATAGGTGAATGTTAGAAATTTTATGGGTTTTTATGACCGTCTTTCGTTTCCATCATTAGATTTGCTCTACGTTTGCATTGTCATCCGAATTTACATAAAGCCTTCAAATTTTTAACTCAATGGGTAACTGAAAAGCTTGCAAAAAACATCACAATAATAACATCTTGTTTTCATAATAACTGACTCTGGTTTAATAATATTAAAGCAATCAAACAGAAATTAAATAAAAAACAGAGATATCACTATCGACACCGACATTATGGGTCGTCATTATCAGTAACCAGATACAGAATCCTGTTCATATAAAATCGATGAAAGTACGCCCTATGCAATATTGTGATTTATTTTAAACATGGATCGAAACGTTGAAGGAAAAACTATTGTTATAACTGGAAGCGCTGAAGGCCTAGGATTGGCCATGGTAGAAAGCTTCTTACAAATTGGCGTCAAACTTGCCATCATGCTTGATGTGAATGAAGAAAAGGGCTTTGAACAATCAAAATTACTTGCATCCAAATATGGAGACAATAGAGTTGTCTTCTACAAATGTGATATTCTAACAGACTTGCAAAAGGTTTTTGATGACATCACAGCTAAATACGAAACTGTTGACCTGCTAGTAAATAATGCTGGCATACTCGACGAGAAGAATTTTAGAAGGACCATTGATGTCAACCTAACTGCTGTTATAGATTGGACCATGAAGTTCTTTGAATACATGAGAGTTGATAAAGGCGGGAAAGGTGGAACTATTATCAACGTTTCATCAATTTATGGGTACAGAAACACTCCACATTTCCCATACTACCATGCAGCTAAATTTGGTGTTTTGGCCTTCTCACAGTCTTTAGGTCACGCGGCTACATTTGGGAAGACTGGGGTCCGTGTTGTCATTCTGTGCCCTGGTTTAACGCATACGAGTATGACATCAAAAGCCCATGTTAGAGAAGAGCAGTTTTATCCAGCTATGATGAAGGATTTGGAAGTAACTGAATGGCAGACCACTGATGCAATTGGAAGAGGAACAGTGGAAATATTTACTAACGCTGACAGTGGAACGGTGTGGCTTGTTGAAGGATCAAGGCCAGCAGAGCAGATAAAAATTTAAAAGATAATAAATAAATTTAAAAAACGAAATTAAGGTAAAATGTTGTTATATTTCTTCCCAGTTTAATTAATGAATAATTTTTAAAATTGATCTCTTAGTCCCTAATCAAGCTTTATCAAACTTTTTGTATACTTTCATGAGTGTCAGCTAAACCGATTTTGACGAATTTATCAATGTGATTCTTAGTCTTTGTTACAACAGACTTAAATATACATTACACATCTTTTTTAGTTTAATAATTATATAAGATCTATGGTATGTCTGTGTATGATCCCTGTGATAATTCACTTTGACACACATTTTATAGAAGTTAAATAAAATAAAAATCATCCCATATGACACCATACGTTTATTTTTTAATGTTTCAAATGTGAATAATTGGGCGGTTGTAAGTAATATAATAAGACCCAATTTACTTATATTCGGCTTAGAGCAGAGAAGGATATGAGGTAACAAGATACTTCTTTATTGTATTATATAATATGTACACAAACTTTCACTCATCTGTTCATCGAATGAAACATATTTTATATCAATTTTGATATGTTATAAATACGAAGAGAGTGTATTGGTTTAAAATGTCTAGCTTAAGATATATTTAATAACTGATAAGTTCAACAAATAAATTTAACGGTAACCAACTGTGAATGAAGTTATATTTTCTTGGTGTCACTACGGGGTTGGCGTGTTGATACTTGTTATTTTTAGCTATTTATGTAATGCAAAAAAAAATATAGGAATGAAAATTTGCTGCACCGAGTTTCGAGTTAGATGTAGCATAAGACATAAGTTAAAATTAGCGTCACGCAGTATTAATTACTAGTGTGTTACTAATATCCTGTATTGCTCGAACAAATAGCATGCACATTCTTTTGCCTATGTTTTAAATGAGCAATTATTGTATATATATAATTTTATAATTGAAATCTCGGAATCGGCTCCAACGATTTTCATGAAATTTAGTATGTAGGGAAAAACTCTAGCCTAGACTAACTGGAAATTTTATTCGTTTTTAAACTGAAAAATATGACTCTTCCTGACATCTATTGGCGAGTAATAATACTATTTTTTTTGTGAGCAATAAAGTTGTTCCAGCAGATGGCGTTGTTAAGTGACACGAAGTCAATGAGTGTTTGCTAAAAAAATACCGAGCAAAGCTCGGACATCTAAGTACTTATTATTTATACCCCAAAGTGTTTGAACTGAGATAGCACATATTTAGACATGAATTTTCTTTATTAAACGAATGTAGTATAAACCCAGGTAAACTCCGTAACTATACCAAAACAATAGACAAACTAACATTTGTAAAGACTGAAGTCTTTTAGCATTTTAGTTAGTTAGTTGGTACTTATTCATTAAACTCATGTGCGCATTGAAGAATAAAAAGTTTTTTTTTTAAATATTTTATGAATTGTACCTTATTAAGATTTTTAACGAATCCACTCGTGATATATTTGAACTTCACCAAATTCGTTGTAAAATACTTTTCATTTATTAAATAGATCTGTGAAGGGCGTTTCGAATAAGGACCTTTGCCTATATACCTATATATAGTTACGCGAGACATACAGAATCATTACTTGCAGTCGGGTAAAAAAATAACTCGTAACGGAATCAAATTTTACGAAATAACTTGTAAGTATGTAAGTATGTTCACGCCAACATTCCCGAAGGGGTAGACAGAGGCACAACCCACGACTAGCCGAAGACACATAGTCCCACAATAGGTGGCAACCCTATCGCCAACCGGGCACATATTATCCAATCTTGGGCAACGTTATTTTTATTAGAAAATTTTAATTATATATTTTCGATTTTTTTTGTTGGCCGACCCGGGTCTTGGCAATAAAAAAAAAGTATTTTCACGCCCGTATCCTCACAGAGGTAGGCAGGGGCACAACCAGGGACAAACAACAAACAAATACGACTAGCCGAAGACACTAAGTCCCACAATGTGATTGGTGGCAAGCCCATCGCTAACCGGGCACATTTCCAATCCCAAGCAACCTTTTTTTGATTAGAAAATTTGTAAAACCTAATTTATTTTTTGTTGCCCGACCCGGGATTCGAATCCGGGACCTCATGCAGTCAAGACCAACAACTGAACCGCTAGACCACAGCGGCAATTAACAACCCAGGCAAAAAAAAAACTGTTATATAATTCTTACGAGTATATTTTTACCCCGCATTTTGTCACTGAAGTGTAAGCAAAATAACCTATAACTTTCTTCCAGAAATGCAATAAAAAATAATCTTAGAAAATATTTTTTTAAAAGGAAAAACCATTTTTCCTTATTACCAGTTTCATGATTTTTTGCGTTAAAATAAGCTGAATATCACATCATAGAAATATAGATAACGTATCGGAATGAGTTAAGGTCATTGACCTTAGCCGTATTACTATCCACAATTATACGCATACATTTAACAATATCTATATATATATATATATAAAAATCAATTGCTGTTCGTTAGTCTCGCTTAAACTCGAGAACGGCTGAACCGATTTCGCTAATTTTGGTTTTGAATTATTTGTCCAGGGAAGGTTTGAAAGATAAGAAAAAGCAAAAAATCTTGCGGGAAAACTAAGAAAAACAACATTTTACTTTTTCCCATATAAACTGAATGGGTGAAACGAAGTTCGCCGGGACAGCTAGTAAGCATATATTTAAACAAAATAACACGATCTATTTTTCGGGGTTCGAAAACAAATATTCGGATTTCTTGAAAAAAACACGTAACCCTTGTGAGTATTCTATCTGTACTAGTGAAACAAAAGTAATGCAGTAGAAAAAATATAAAAAATTCGCCCGTGTTGGTCCTGGCCCTGAGTGTATATTCTGCAATCTACATAGTGGGCTCGGACCAGCTGGCAGATCATAAAAGGGAAGCGAATTTTTATGTGAGCGAGAAGTTTTGGCGGCATTCATTTTTTTCATAATTATTGAATTTCGTGTTTATATTTATTGAAATTAGTCAATTTTGGTGGCTTTTCGTACAATTTTGTTCAGTGAAAGTGCACAAATGAAATAATCATGAAGAAATTAGCGTATCGTGTATTTCCTCGTTGCCGCCAAATCTCATGCTTGAGTAGTAAGGCCACCGCTTTACCCAAGAGCCTGACATGACTTACTGACGACTTATGACTGATGACTAATAATTATAATTTATTAAAATTGATCTAAAATTTGATGTAAATTTCTACTTGACTAATGGCAAAATACTAACATGAAGGCCAAAACTTGAAAAAAGACAGAGGACTGCGAACATGCACACTTTACACAGGCTTTTATGATTGTAAGAGACCATGATCTGTAGACACGATAGATGTTCTAGCTGCTAGGATGGAAGGCCAATTATTTGTGCAAGTCTACCCTTCCCTTCAAACCGAAATATGACAGTGTCCTTGTTGCGGCAGGAATAGATTAGGCCGTGGATCCCTACCCGGGCAAATTCCTGCACAACACTCTACCACCAGTGGTCATGTCGGTAGTTATTTATATTTTAAGCCCCCGACGCAAAAAGAGGGGTGTTATAAGTTTTACCTGCCTGTCAGTCTGTGGCATCATAACTTCCGAACGGATGTAGTGATTTCAATTTAGTTTTTTTTTGTATTAAAGGTAACTTATGTGCGAGTGTTCTTAGACATGTTTGATGAAAATTGGTAGAGCCGTTTAAAACTTTCACCCCCAGAAAGTAGGGAGATTAACCGCATGTCAGCAAATTTTTTACTTTTCAAAGGCAAATTAAGTTCTTGTGTGGGTTTTTTTAATTTTTAATTTAATTTTCTACTATTACCTGTATTCGCCTCTTACCAGCTGCCTCGCAGAGAGGAAGGGGGCCTATTCCACTCAGTGTACCAGGACGAACATGTGATAAAAATCAAATGTTACATTACCAACAAAAACACAAGTGGTAGAATATTGTGTACTAGCCAAGATAAGGATTCAGCACCATATTTCTACCGCCATAATGACAGTTATTGACATTGTCGTATTCTATTCCAGAGGTTAGGGTATGGTAAGTTTGCACTTTAGGCCATCGCGCCGGCTAGAGGATATCGATGCACCTATAACATCTATGGTGTTTTTAATCCAGCTAAGTCTTATCACCAGTAGACAGGTGTTCACTGTTTTATCATATTAAAAATCAAATTAGCTAAGAAAGTAATAATGAACTTACCAAGTTCTTTTAAAATGGGCACTTCTTCAGGAAATTGGTCAGCATTGGTCCAGTTGAAGAGGTAAATGTCCATGAAAAGAGGTACTTCTGGGTCGACCCAACTCTTATATGATCGGGAGGATGGAGACAGCGCTATTTTCTGAAACCAATTATAAATTAAAATATAAGATATGCTGAGGGATTGCTTTCTTGGTCCCCTGTTTTGGTCAGGGCTTCTGTGCAGAATAGACCATCTGCCTTCTTGCCAGGCAGCTTGTAAAAGGCGAACATAGGCTTACCGTCACTAACACCGTGACATCCTAGTAGGTGGTATCCTGGTAGGGTCCGTTAACGTATTCCGGTTCGGAGGGTAAGGGAACCGCTAAACTTACTTTTGCTCGAGGTCTAACATCCCGGCCTCAGGTTGGCAACGAACCATTACCACATTTGGTGTCTCTAGGCGGCGTGAATTGCTTACCATCAGGAAATCCGTTTGCTTGTTTGCTTTCCATTATCATAAAAAAAAATGAAAAAAAAATGGGCCTAATAGGCGTTGTAGACGGTTGTAAACACTTAGCATTAATCTGCATTCTGCATCCACCTGGACTGTAGATTTAATCAATGATAAAAAGCGGAAAATGGAATTAAACTTTCTTCCAAGGATACCTTTGTTGAAAGGCTGGCTTACGGCCGTCTAAAAAATCTTTAAAAACAATTTAATTGCAGGAAAATTGCAAAAAAAAACAATTTTATTACTTCATTATCGAAGGACACAAAAATATGCACTATGGAATAATTCGATATCACTTGCCGAATTGTGATAAATTTTATGTCTACCCGCACCGAAATCATAGCTTGCTTTTAGAGCACCAACAAAATCCATTTGTCATTGGCTGTGAAATCGAGTAATGGATATACCTTCTCCTTTTTCGAGTTAGTTAAAGAATAGGTAAGCAGTCAAGAAATTTTTGCCTTATTGTACATAAACAAGCAATCAAATGATACACAAAGGCGGTCTTATAGCGCTTTGCGATCTCTTCCAGAAATCATATTGATATGTGAAACGATTAGCTACTAAAAATAACTTCGTTAATTAAAACCGACTTTAAAACTAAAAAGTAAAAAATAATAAGATTTAATTGAACCGTAGTTTAAAATTGATTAGTGTTTCGGAAACTGAGCGTTTATTTCATTTAATTTTATTTTAATGAAAGCTACATTAAGATCTTTATCAGAGTTTTCACTCTCGTTAAAGTGTTAATTTTGTTTTTCCATCGGCTGCGGAACATAAAAAAAGGTCCTTGAGGCGATACTTTTCGGTTTTAAATAAAACTGAGTTCGTTCTTAATTCAAAGGCTTTATTGGGATTACCCACTTGTTTTCTGTAAACATGTCAATACTTAGAGATAAAAAAAAATGAATACCGATTTTGCGTGATTATCGTATCACACCTGAACGGATGGACCAATTCAGCTAATTTTTTTATTGTGCTAATTATTAAAAACAATCGGAAATATTACCTATTGAAAAAGTTGTAGGGAAAATAGGAAAAGTAAACTGTTAGTAGTTGTTAATGTTATGCGATACCGAAGTTCGCCAGGTTGTATATTTTTCAAAAGAAATTAATGTAATTATTTATTTTCAGAAAAGGGAACGCTAAAAGTGTGTCTTTTGTGAACGTTCCCGATTTTTTTCTATAAAGCTAAATTTACTTAATAGTGTTTTGATTTCCAAATTTACCTCAAAAATTTCGTGAACTAAAGAAAATGGAACGCCAAAAGTGTGTCTTTTGTGAACGTTTATGGTTTTTTTCTGTAGAGATAAACTTATTTAATATTGTTTTGATTTCCAAATTTACCTCAAGAATCTAGTGAACTATAGAAAATGGAACGCCAAAAGTGTATTATTTGTGAATGTTTACGGTTTTTTCTATAGAGCTAAATTCATTTAATAGTGTTTCGATTTCTAATTTACCTAAAGAATTTCGTGAATTTAGAAAGGCTACTATTACTATTTACTTATTTAAAAAGGCTGTTAATTATCCGACATCTAAGGTCTAGTTTTAGATATTGGTAAGGACGACTCAGCATATTAGGGACGTACAGTGCCTTAAATAAAAAAAATGTGTGTGTACTTATGTACGCGCGTTAGAAGTTATACTTCTTCGGCGTAATAAGATAAAAATCTTTTTAAAATTTTTATCTTTTGCCTTATTTTACATTTGTAGACAAAATGACACTAACCATAGAA
>NJDD01000925.1:22630-55376 GCA_002245505.1 Calephelis nemesis
CGCGCATCGTAAAAATTTACCCTCATCATTTTTTCCTAACGCGCCAAAAGAAGAATAACTTCAAAAAAAACTAGTTTTAATTTAAGACCACGGCAATGATCTTCGTAAACAAAGGACAACGAAATCGTATTTATTGATCCAACATTGAACATTGGGTATTAATCCAAATAACCTTGGTGGTTATTGGTGCTTCATTGGTTCATCCGCTACACGAGTTAACCTTGCTATCAATCATATTCATCAATATGTAATTCAAATACTTCGAATTTCGAATAACAATAATTGGACCATATTTCGCGAAAACATGGTAACCCACAAAAAGCCAATTTTCAATTAACTCTCAATCATCACTAGTATAAAACAAAGCCGCTTTTTCTATCCTTATGTTATGCCCCTTTGTATGCTTAAATCTTTAAAAAAACGCAACGGATTTTGATGCGTTTTTTAAAAGATAAAATAATTATAGAGGAAGGTTAATGTATATATTTTATACCGATTCGAAGCCGGGGCGAGGCGGCTAGTAAGTGATATAGATAAGATCCATTATGATTACGATAGTTTTCAAGCAAATAACGGCTTCAAAACAGTTTCCATCCGTTTAAAAGTTATGATGCCACAGACACACACAGACAAACAGACACATCAAAGTTATGATTCCCTTGTTTTCAAAATTAAAAAATTGTCATTAAAATTCAAATTAATGGCTGATTATTCGCGTAACAAACATCCTAAGAAAACAACTGACTTATAATTATTGACAACGTTATTCAATTATAAATAATAATTAATATCTTTGGACAAGTAACAAATGTGCTTGTGTTAGTTAGCGATACTAAGACATGGAAATACTTAAATAGATACCAGAATAAATTTATTAAACACCCCGATCCGGAAATGGAGACATCTAAATGCTCATCACAAAAATGCCTGCCCCCAGGAATCAAACCCGAGCCTGGCGGTTGGTCGATGTCACGTCACATCACTTGACGAACAAGGCGGTCAAATTTAATCAAATTACGCCCAGGGCGCAGGTAATTGAAACGTAAACTGATTGTGATATATTATACTTTATTATATCCACACTATATTTCGGCGGTGTTAGAAATTGCATAAACTCTACCTTGACACTTCTACAACAATATTCGGTGGTTGTAGTAAGGCGTGTACGCTAGCCACTCGGCCAACGACGCAGTCCAAGTAAAGAAATATTCCTTGACAAAAGATAAAAATTGATTGTAGCCCCAAAGTAAGCAAATTATATGCTTGTGGTGTGGGTGTTAGACAACTATACTAATACATAAAAATATTGAGATAGATACAGGAATAGGAACTCTTCGACCAACGAGGCGGTCAAGTTATAAATGACAGATAGCCTTTTGAAATGCAAAAACACCATATTTTATACGCGGGACCAAGCGACGTTTCATTACATACGTCATTTAATTTTATTATGTCATAATTTTGTGAATTGAAAATATTACGTGCGAGCATGGTTACTAGACTAACCATGCTCGCACGAAATATCGACAAGTTCAAAAACGTGTTAACTAGAAATAAAGCTCCTAAAATATGTGCCATAGCTAATTCGATTCGGGATGACGTCTAGAAACATGTTTTTAAGGGTATATTAGCACTTAAAAAATTGCGAATGTTATTAACAAAATAACATAAAAAAGAAAGGTATTTAGGTTTTCGTTAATAACTTTAAAAATAATGATATTTAAGGAATTTCGAAAAAAGGCCCTGAAAGAGGAGAAAATTTCCAATAAAAAAGTCATAACTCCCGGAACTCTGTCTATATTATTTATATATTTTTTAACGCTGAAAATAGGGCTCCGTGAGGGCGTTACGGCCGCGGCATAGGCGCGCCGCCTTAAAAGCCGGTATATCACCTAAAATATATATTTTTAAATATTGAATAACAATTCAAAAATTTGAATAAATTATAGTGTAATCTAGACACTTGAACGAAAAAAACCTCGGTGTAAAAATTTTTTTTTGTCGATTTTTCAAAAAGTTACACCATTGATAATTAACCTTTTTTTTTCCAATCTCCGTTTTTATAAATTACCATATAAAAGTTTAAATAATTGGCCTATAAATTTTTCGCTTTGTGGAGCTCTTTTTGTTTAGGTACTTAATAAAATTATGCCAAAACAAATTAAAATTTATTATTTTGTTATTTGCATTTTTTTAAACTAACTAAAAATGAAATTTCTAAAAAAATGTTATCAAAAATTTTTTTTGATAATATATTATTATTGCTGTTTTTGCACCTGATATAGGTATTAATTAACATTGGAAAAAAAATTTACGTCATTTGTTAAGAAATTGTTTATAAACAAATAGACTATTTTGGGATCTTTAAATATATTTTTTTATACTATCTTATAGCATAGGTGAAATGATGATTTTTTTAAAAACAAAAATGTCTTAAATAATTTTTTTATTGTTTATAATCGTTTTTTTTATATTTCAATTGTTTAAATAATTAGTTAAGAAATTATTTTATTCTTAAAAATCATCATTTACCTTTTTCAATGGAATATCAGAGAAATAATTTTTTTTATAAATAATTTAATTGTTTATTAACTTAACAATTTGTTATAAACAAAGAATATTAACCGTTATATTTTTTTTCGAAAACTTCAAAAAATTACAAAAACCACCATAATATATAACAAAGTTAAGAAAAGAGGTATTTAGTCGACTAGACTAGGTCTAAATATTATTATGATTATTGTTATGTCATGCCTATGAAACGTGAAGGGCTAATAAAAGTCGCTAACGAAATTTAAATTTGATAATGCCTTTTCTTTAAAAAAAACATTGATTTTAACAATAATTATTAGTTGTAGTTGTTGTAGTTGTAGCTATGATATCGAAGCTGTTACGTAACATCTAACTGTCGCAATATTTTTGTTTTTTTTTCTTTTGTTGGCATTAGCGTTTGCCATTTGCCAAGTTGAAATTTAAATCAATTGACCCAATTCAATTAAGTAGGGCTTAAATTATTAAAAATTATTCATTAGTCGTCAAAGAAAATCATGTCAGGGTGTTTGGCCAAGCAGTCTTCTTAGAAGGAGTACTTTTATTTTTATTTTTAATACATTCATATCACACAAATAAACGCGCAGATCACAATATAATCTTTTGTTGCACAGTAACGGTAAAATAAATCTCCTAAATTTTAATACCTAATATTATTTCTTCATGTTTGCTGAATTTGCTATTTTAAAAACGAAGGCGTTAGTCGTACTTATTGCAAAAGAAATATTTTCACACCATTTACATTGCCGATAAATCTCTAAACATAAACTTTGAATGAGACTCAACAGCACCTAAATATTTTTTTATAAAAATCCAATGGTGCTAATCAAGTTTATGAGGGATACTTTGTTTAACTACAGTAAATCTGTTAAAAATCTAGGTACATACCTACTTCAAATTTAATATTACGTTATCTAAGTAGGTAAAATTAAATATTTTCTACAATTTTTTTCATAACTTAATCCAGAATTGATTATATAGGGAATACGTCAGATCTACGTTCCTTCAAATAAAAAAAAACAGTTCACAAAATATGGAGAATATGCTATATTTACATCGACTGGTAGGCGCGGCTTTCACGTAATAAATTGAAATCTAAGCTGTCCTAAATTTCAAGTACAATTAAACTGCATACGATGTGCAAATTAGGTACATTTGAATCGGTTTAGAAGTTTACGAGATTATTTGCTAAAATTACCACGATTAATAATTATCAGGCAACAAAAAGAAAATTAGTTTTTTCCAATTTTCTAATAAAAAAACGTTGCTCGGGACAACGGTTGGACATGTGTCCGGTTGTCGATAGGCTTGCCACCTATCACATTGTGGGACTTAGTGTCTTCGGCTAATCGTGGGTGCCCTGGTTGTGCCTTTGCCTACCTCTTCGCGGATATGGGCGTGAAATACTCGTACCATGATTATCGCCTTCGTGGTCAAGCGGTCTGGTGTTGGACACAGCTTCATGAGGTCCAATTTCAATTCCCGGGTCGGGCAACTAAAAGAAAATGTGTTTTTGAATTTTCTTATAAGAAACCGTATCCCGATGGCACTGTGTCATGTGTGGATGCCGTGGTTGTATCTCTGACAATCCCTTCGGAGATAGGGGCGTGAAGATATTTTTTTGAGTAATCATAACTATGTTACCATGTCAGTGGTGTGACTATGACGCTACTCGGTCTCAAAATATAGTCTAAATTCATTAAGAGATACAGTCTTACGTATCCATTCTTCTTCCAGGAATCCCGGATGAGATAATTATGTATCCACTTGATTAATGTGCCACTGCTACCGTTGCTAATGACTTCTATGAAGATAATTTTAACCTACTTTTGTCAGACAAAAATAACTCTTTCTCGATAAGGAACCTGGATATTTCTCTATGTTCCTATTTCGAACTTACTTTTTTTATGATAATGGAAGGCAAACAAGCATACGGATTTCTTGATGGTAAGAAATTCACCTCGCCTAGAGACACCAAAGGTGGTAATGGTGCGTTGCCAACCTGAGGCCGGGATGTTAGGCCTCGAGCAAAAGTAAGTTTACCGGCTACCTTACCCTCCAAACCGGAACACGTCACGACGTTATGGTGGCAGGAATAACTATTACCTTACATACATAATATGGTAATATATACATATCTTATATATAAAATCTCGTGTCACAATGTTAGTTATCGTACTTCTCCAAAACGGCTTTACCGATTTTCACAAAGTTTTATATGCATATTCATTAGGTGCGAGAATCGCCTACTATCTATTTTTTTAACCTTAGTGATACGGGTTGTTTGCCCTTAACATTTTTTTTTCCTAGAAATAATTTTTATGGCAAAATAACGTTTGCCGGGTCTGCTAGTATTTAACTAAAATATTACTTTATTTTGTATTATTTATACAGGCAAGCATATGTATTGTTATACGCATCGCATATTGATTTTCTAACTTCCTTTATTTTTAACCGACTTATATAAAGGAGGAGGTTCTTAATCCGATTGTATGTTTTTTTGTAAGTTTTGAGAGTATCTTCACGCCCATATCCCCGAAGAGGTAGGCAGAGGCACAACCAGGGCACCCACGACTAGCCGATGACACTAAGTCCCACAATTTGATAGGTGGCAAGCCTATCGTCAACCGGGCACATATCCTATCTCGAGCAATATTTTTTTTATTAGAAAATTGGAAAAACCCAATTTTCTTTTTGTTGCCCGACCCGGGATTCGAACCCGGGACCTCATGCAGTCAAGTCCAACAACTGAACCGCTAGACCACAGTTTTTTACCCGTTTACCCAACTAATAGCCAACCTATTTTAATGGTTCTTTTTTTCTAAAAAGGTCATTAATTTTTGACGACCTTATTAATGGCGAGCCAAGAGTCAACGTAACGTGAGTATTTAGTTGATTTGAAAGTTACTAGTCGGATCATAATAAAACTGATATGGGACCATTTACAGCCAACATTAATAACATAGCTGAGAGAAGAGATCGTGCTGCTATAGATCATTTGCCAGGTAAGCGATGCTATTTTTCAATAATTTACAAAAACATCTCAGCAACAAAGCTCTAGAAGGCCTATCTTCATCTGCAGATAGGTTATTCATATTGGCCGTTAAGAAACATTCACTATCTTTCGGATAAATAATTATCAAATTGCAACGTGGTATCTAATGAAATAGTTGGTATCACTTTTTGCAGTTTTACTTTTTGTTCAAAGTTAGAGAAAGAAAAAGAGAGAAAGAGAGAGAAGAAAATCAGTCGTTCCACTAATACTAACAGCGAAAAATCACTTCAGTGTTTTTGAAGTGAAGGGCGTAATAAATTTGCGTGTTAAATAAATAAATGTCATACTTACCTTTAGTTATTTAACAGGTTAGGGTTATTTTCATACAGTGCCTTTTAACTAAGAAGCTTATAGTTAGATAGGCTTCTTGGTTTTAACTTTACTTAGGTGCTATATTATTTTTGTTAATTTTTCTTTGCTTCAGAATTGCTTATGTAAAAAACGAAGGCACTAATTTTTAAATTTTACAATTTAATAGTGGCACAAAGAAAATCAGGATAAAACAGCAGCACAATAAGTACATTGCATATTAAAAACGCTACATTTATATCTTGATACGAGCAAAACTTTCTTGTCGCCATCATAATCATCTTAACTTCACCTAAGACAATACTAATCTCTGGCGTCGCTGATGTTTGTAATTACACACTTGCACGTTCCTGGGTTAAGTATTTAACACTAAGTATCGGCTCCAACGATTTTCATAAAATTTAGCATATAGGGGGTTTCGGGGGCGATAAATCGATCTAGCTAGGAATCATTTTTAGAAAATGTCATATTCGTGTTTTATTGTTGTTGTTAAGTAACGAAGTCCGTTGTTAAGTAACGAAGTCAATGATTGTTTGCTTTGAAGTTAGACTTTTTAAATTTTCGTACTTAAATATAATTTTCAAAAAAACACAATTTATAAAAAAACAAAAAAAAAAATACCGAGCAAAGCTCGGTCATCCAGGTACTTTTATTATAAGTAAGCAACTATATTTGTAGCGCCTATATTAGCATACAGTGAAAGCGTGATATTTATACGTAGGAAGTAAGTATTTTCACGCCCTAATCCCCAAAGAGTGCAATCAGTTCACACACGATTAGCTAAATTTACCTAGTCCCACAATGTGATAGGAGGCAAACCTATTGCCAACCTACATTTACTAGTAATAGATTTCTGTACAGTCTCAACTGACCCGGGTAGGGGTCCAACGCCTTACATATTCCTACTGCCATACTGACAGTGCCATGTTTTGGTTTTGAGTGTGGACAACCTATCAATCACTACACTGTGATACAACTATGATATCTCATGTCTATAGTATGTATATATGTGCCCGGTTGGCGATAGGCTTGCCACCTATCACATTGTGGGACTTAGTGTCTTCGGCTAGTCGTGGGTGCCCTGGTTGTGCTTCTGCCTACCTCTTCGGGGATATGGGTGTGAAGATCCTTACTATCAAAAGAATCGAGTGCTTATTGGCTGTTTCTCCTATAAGAGCTAAAAGTACGTACAGAGTTGAAGACGTTGTCAAAGATGGCGTTCCAGGCCAGGGCGGTGGCGAGTGCTGCGCCGGCGCACAGGACCGCCGCGCCGCACGCCACTCGCCGGCACTGCGGCATGCCACCGCGCATCTCGCCACCACTCGCTGATCCACCTCACCTGCAAACAACAGCATTTAGATAAATCGGTTTTCAGTCACTGTTTCCTTAACTTTTATGATTGTTGAATTAAAATAATGTTTTAAATAACAGATGCAACTAAGGCTCAGCACCAAAATGGAAAAGTTATGCCAATCTAACAACAGCAAATTGTACATAGTGACTAATGACTGTTTAAAAGAATTAGAGGTAGCGCGTTGGTCGAAATTAGGCAATAATAAATTTTAATGTCTTGTTGATAAGAACGCCATCTTCATTTCTCAAGACCAACTACTTTGTTCCCAAACTTTTTAGTGCGCCATCGGTGATCTTTTATCGTTATCATCAATATTTTTTTTTTGTGTATGTGTCAAATGCATGGTAGTGTGGGTAATTTTTTATTTATTGATTTAATGTATTTTGCATTATTATTGAAAAATATTAGCGTTCTGCACTTCTCCTACACGTAAACTATAAGTGTGCCAAATTTTACGCGCCTCCGTCAGTGTAATTTTCGTAAAAAGAGGTCCAAAGTTTTGACATCACGTATTAATATATAGTTTAACTAATACAGAAGACTTGGTAGCATGGCCTAACGGTCTTAACCGGCCCCAGAAAAGGGCAAATTAAATAACAATAAAAAAAATTTGAATTTGGAATCATAAACAAATAATACATTCTCGATACTTTTTTGACAGAATGCATATTATACCTATTTTCGTAGCTACATAGAACATCATTTCTACATCGAGATGTTACCTATCACCATTAGAGATAAAAATTGGTAAAATATAGTAACAATGGTGATACTCGTGCCCCGTGTGGGACCGGGCTCCATTGCAGAATAGACCATCTGCCTTCCTGTGCCAGGCAGCTCGTAAAAGACGAGCAAAGGCTTGCTGTCACTGACACCGTGACATCTGACTAGGTGGTAGAGTTTCGCAGCGACTCACCCGGATATTTATCATCGTCTTACCTATTCCTGCCGCCATAACGTCATGACTTGTACCGGTTCGAAGGGTATAAGGTAGCCGGTAAACTTACTTTTGCTCGAGGCCTAACATCCCGGCCACAAGTAGGCAACAGACCATTACCACCTATCGTGTCTCTAGGCGGCGGGAATTTCATACCATCAGGAAATGCGTGAGCTTGTTTGCCTACCAATATTATAAAAAAAAGACATACGCAGTTATTTCGAATTTACATTTTCTAAGGTTACAAGTATGTAATAGGTTACTAATAGCGACGACACAGTAATTATTGCGCAATATAACATAATGTAACATTATGAATTAGCATTTGCAATTTGTATGCACGTATATTTATTATAATGTATCTCCACACTCGAATAGGAATAGATAAATAAATAAACATCCCTGGATAAGTGACACATATTGATTCTAACCCCAAAGTAAGCAAATTATATGCTTGTGCTATGGATGTTAGTCAACGATTCTGATATATGTATAGAAATACTTAAATAGATACCAGAACAAATTTAATAAATACCCAGACCCGGAAATGCTGACATCTAAATGTTCATCACACAACACGTCGGGATTTGAATCCAGGCCTCTCGGGTGGTGGCCGTAGTTCGGTGTGTACGCTAGCCACTCGGCCAACGAGGCGGTCTACAAGTTTGTCAACAAGTCGGGTTTGTTACAACACTTATAAATCGAGATCTGCTGAACCTATTTTCATGGTTTTTGATTCATTGGATTTGTCTCCGCCCCGAATAGCAGAATACACAAAAAAAAAATTTGAAAGATGAATCGATAGTCATGACAATTAAACCGATTAGGCTGAACATTGATGAAGAGTTAGAATCGGGAGAAGGACATGGGGTACATTTTTACCCTTACAACAGCGAGGAAACTAGGAAAAACGACATTTTAATTTTTCCCATTCAAATTGAACGAGCGAAACAAAGTTCGCCGGAACAAAGTTCACCGGAACTGCTAGTTTAGATATAATTAAACTCAATAAAACAACAAAAACTTAATCCAACTAAATATTTTATTAAGATTGGTGGTAGAGAGCTGTGCCACAGTCTTAATACTAACAGTCGACCGACTCATGTACTTGCACAGAGCAACGCTGGGGGGAACGCGGGGAAGAGAGCGGCAGGGTCGGCGAGCGCAAACTCCATACAGTTTGCGAACTCTATCTGAAGGATTTGCACTCGTTATTTGTTAAAAAATATATTACTTATAATGTATTTTATTATAATGTAATACTTGCTGTCTTGTAAATTTATAATGGTTTACAGGATTTGTTCCGTATTTTTTTGTAAATAAGCCATCCGGCTTGCTGACGTTTCGTCCACAAAATTTTCATCCACATTGGATGAAACGACACCTTTTTAATTTATTATTTTTCCACTGTCGATTCGTGCACCATCAAAAAAAAATTTTTATACAGTCAGATACAAATCTTTAACAAAATAAAGCGATCCATTTAGGTATATGTTTTAAACTTTTCTCTATAAATTGATACATCAAAATCACCAATTACTCAAGATTTAATTAAAATTTTTTTTTACACGTTTGATGAAGTTTAGCACATAATAGAAATTGGTATAAAGTTAAAGTGGGTAAAACAAATCCAAATATTGTATGGATAGCATGGTGAAAATTATTTCACTCCTATGTGCGGTACGAAGCAAAAAAGCTTTATAATGGATTCATAAATAAATAATACTGCGAATGATGATTTTAGTTTGAATTGATTATATCTGTGATTAAAAATAGTAAGTAGGTAATGCCAAATCAATGTAGCTGTTGTCATATATATATTATGTTTTTTTTTGTTATTATATTGTTCATTAGCATACAACTTTTTCATCTGACTGTACTAAACAACTTCAATAATTTGATAGTGAACGAATCGTCGGTGAAAAAAATAATAAAATAAAAGGTGTCGTTTCGTCCACTGTGGATGAAAATTTTGTGGACGAAACTTCAGCAAGACCATCATCGGTTTCATTATTAACTTCACATTTTTTGTTTGCTATTTTAAAATAAAACTTTTAGATGAAATGTTTAAAATGTTACTATTTGACAACCCTGACCCTTGACTGACTTGCCGTGAGTAGGTATATAAAATGTCGGCATGAATTCAAGAACAAAGGAGTTGGACTACTGGTAGGTAGAATTCTTAATACTGTGGCTGTGCGGTAACTAGCCTGGGTAATGATACTGTCATGTTTTGGTTTTAAGAGTACGAGTATAGTTGCCGGTAGACTTGCACAGTAAGCCTTTCATTCCAGCCTCAGGACAAAAACGCATCTGTAACATTTATGGTGTCTATTGGCTACGGCTGTCTCTTACCACTATCAGAGCGGTGTCCTTTTTCGTAAACCTTTTACATAAATATAAGTACCATGTTCAAATTTCATAGTTCTTTTATCGAACAGCTAGTGATTCCGAGATGGTCCCATTAAGGGTCCATGTATGCTAAAATACGTCAACAGTATAATGTTTTTTTCATACAAAGTAATCATGGATCTTGGTAACAAAAATACACAAGATTAACATTAATATGCTTTATAAGACTAGTGTTTCCAAAACACGATTCATTTCACTTTGCTCGATTGAAAAAAATCTAAAAATTAACTCTTTTTTGAAAGCAAAACCCAACTGTACTTCAATTGTGAAAATATCGACACCAGACTCAACATAAACATAGATAAGTATTATACCTAAAAGATAAGTGTTTCAGTTTTTATACTTTTTTTCAAATTACTTTTATAGTGTCAAAAATAGTGATTTGTCGCTAAGACGTTTACTTTAGAGAGCAATATTTCAAATTAATTATGGAACGGGGGATTGCGGCGATTGGCTCTTCTGGCTGACTAAGTATGGGGCCTTAATTAGACATCATCCTGACGGTTGTAATCACGACTAATTAGTCACCTTATGGAAGACGTAATTACGCCTTCCATAAGGTGACCTTGATGTAAACTTTATTGAAACAAATCAAAATTTGGATTAAATCGACGTTCACACGGATGAAAACCCATGTTAAAAAAATATTTATGCATATGGAACCCCTTATAAATTGTTTTAACATACTACTAGCAGTTTTGAGTTGCTACTTATACATTTTTATTGTTTACCAATATATGTAATCGTCAACATTAACAAACTTACATAACATATAATTTCCGTGTTGGTTCGGACTCCTTTGTAGAATAGACCATCTGCCTTCCTGTGCCAAGCAGCTCGTAAAAGGCGAGCATAGGCTTGCCGACACTAACACTGTGGCATCTTACTAGGTGGTAGAGTTTGACAGCGACTCATCTGGATTGGTACCACCGCCTTACCTATTCCTGCCGCCATAACGTCCAGCCATTTTTAGCAGTTTTCCTGCGGATAAATTTTAAATAGAGATTGGTTTCTTATAACGTATTTTAAAAATTTTAACCCGTTTGAATTACTTTACAATAAACAGATAATAAATAATCTTTACGACTTAAAGAATTTTAATGATGCCTGACGAGGTGATTATTTTTCATGTCAACTTTTTTAGATGTTACATAATTTGTATTTGTATGAGATACTTCATGTGTTTCTTGATTATGCATCAAGGTTCGGACACACTATACTTAAGAGATAGGGATTTTTTAAGGGAAAACTTCTTTAGTGGCATTGTGCACTTTTTTTGGAATGGGTAAAAATGTCTAAACTCGCGTCAGAACACATGACCTGATCGAAAATTCGTAAGACGGCACAGGGCGCTTGAGCGAATGTTCGTTTTGTCACATATGTCGTTGTATTGTCGTGTAAATGAATATTATATTACTACCACAAAAATGATAGTACTTACATACTGATCATGAACGCAATTCCCTAACCATTACAAAATATCAAAAATGCACAACGTTAAAATTCAAGTTTCCACTTCTGCCGCCACTCCCGGAGTGCAACCCGTCTTTTATTGCTCATAGATTTATTCTACCTCTGTTGTCTAGCGGCCTGATTTTGGATTGGTTCGATCACGGGTTAGATCACAAAAAGAGAATGTGTCTTTTTCAAATGGTCTAATCCCGGATTGAATATGGTTGGCGATTGGAAGGCTTGCCACCTTGTGGGACTTCGCCTTATCGGCTAGTCTTGGATGGATTAGTTTTATCTCTCTCGCATTTGCTAAGCCAAAAGCTTGATTACGCTTCCTGTGAATTCATTATGAAAACTGCTGCTTTATCATTAATCAGTAATAGCTTTCATATCATGTTAGCTCCGTGCTACTTTTAAGAATATAGATAAAACTATTACTTATAATCTCAAAAACAAATTGATAATCTTTAAATTGTCGAACAACAATTGTTATAGTATCAACGTTCAGCGTACATAAAGCATATAATTACATACATGACGTCAAAAACATTATTAAAAATATGAAAAACATTGTTTGTGTATACTTTTCATTTTATCATGATCCTAAAAGTAGTTTTTAGTTACACTTAATAATGCATACATTTTTCACTTATCTTGATGACCTTATCATTAATGTTGATAAAATGTATATGGGACCTTTTAGAACCATTTTCTATCTTTCGAAAAAAGAGTTGTCAAATCATGACGTGGTACCCAATGGAATAGTTGGAGTCGGTTCTTTCAGTTTTTCTGCGCTTAATAATTACCCTTTTTAGACCAAAAAAAATCAGTCATATGAGTAGTTACCTTTAAAGTCACTGCACTTTATCACAAGTTGGTCGGTAAATGGTTCATGTTACTCTTGTTTACGTAAAGTATTCCGTAATTATTACAATCTGCTTTATCATTAATACTGCCACATAATTGACGATAGAAATAATGTTTTATGTTATGTGTTTTTAAAAAAGTAATACCTATTAAGAATAATGTATTTTTATATTAGTAGGTGATGCCAAAACTTTGGACTCCGTTTTACGAAAATTGCGCTGACGGAGGAGCATAAAATTTGGCCAACTTATGGTTTATGTGTAGGAGAAGTGCAGAACGCTAATATTTTTCAACAATAATGCTTTTAAAGTACATTAAATCAATAAATAAAACATTACCCACACGACCATGCATTTGACACACACAAACAAATATATTGATGACAACGATAAAAGATCACAGACGGCGCACCAAAAACTTTGGAAACAAAGTAGTTGATCTTGAGAAATGAAGATGTCGTTCTTATCAACAAAATATTAAAATTTATTATGTAGCATGTAACTAAATAATTATACAAATCATAATTTTCCTGCTAGATTATAGCAGAATTAAATAGGTATAGATGTGTATTTAATTAATAAGACCACGACTTTATCGTATTGTATGCAAATAAAGAAGTATTGTTATTCTTATTACCATAACATTTATTCGTGAAGCAGAAACTTTGAACCGCGTTTTACGAAAATTGCGCCTACTGAGTATGAAATTTGGCACACTTATAGCATGTGTTTAAGAGAAGTGCAGAATGCTAATAATTTTCAATAATAATGCCTGTAAATTGTCTTTAATCAATCAATAAAACATTAGAAATACTACCATAAATTTGACACTCATAAATAAAAATATTGATAACAATAAAAATCACAGATGGTGCACAAACTATATTTAAAATGACTGGAAAAAAAGTAGGTCTTAATCAATGAAGATGGCGTTCTTATCAAAAAACAATTAGCAGTGGGACCTTAATAATATTTTAACATTTTATTTCAATAATTTGTATTGTATAACTGTTAAAATTTATTATGATCAAATTTCGACCAATGGAGGACCACTTGTTATTATGGTAATGTGCTTAATCGTTATCGGACACCAATTTAATTTAAAAAAAACTTTAATTAAAAAATTAAAGTCAAAGGTAGAAAAACTATTGCAAAGTCATGAAATGTGTGGATAGATAAATGTTTTTTGATAAAACTGTCACCGCTTCGAATCTAACCCACGATAATTGTACAATGTATAGTTTTAGATGTATCATTACAGTACGGAAGCAGACACTATTTATTACATTTGCATAATTAAGTAAAACTGGAAAACCCGACTTCAAAGATTTAATTTAATTATTTTTTTATAATATTGGAAGGCAAACAAGCAGATGATTTCATGGCGGTAAGAAAATCACGCAGCCTAGAGACGCCAAAGGTAGTAATGGTGCGTTGCCAACCTGATACCGTGATGTTAGGTCTCAAGCAAAAGTAACTTTACCGGCCACCTTATCCTCTGAACCGATACACGACAGCGACAAGCGCTAACGGTGAGGTGTGACATTTGACCACCTAGTCAAAATCATGGTATAAGTGATGGTAAGATGTGATCGCCTTTTACGAGTTGAGTAGCAGCAAGGCAGACGGTCTATTCAGTAAGGAACCCGGACTAACATGGGGATGAAATTAAATACCACCTCGAAATACCACTTCGAGATTTTATAATATTTTTTCGAATAACATAAACTTTATCAACATCCTACTATTACTTTTGATCTATACTTAATAACGCATATTTTGTTGTCTATGTTGACGACCTTAGCATTAACTACCACTTTGGAATGGCCTATTATTGACCAAATAAACGCGTAATAAACATGCAAAAAGTATCTCCTCCTTTTTTGGAGCCGGTTAAAAAAGAGGTTGCTATAGTCGACGCCTGTTGTTTTTACGTATGTTGACTTCTTCGTCATGTAACTGATTTTAAAATTGCTATTTGTATTAAAAATAATTCTCCAGCTTAGTCTTAGTGTCGTCTAGTCCATTTTGAATTGGACTTTAGAGGAAATCGAGAAAATATCTCTATTTTTAACCGACTCCAAAATAGAGGAGCTTCTCAATGCGACTCCATGTTTCTTCATATTTGTATGTTGCACATGAAGAACTAATTTTGATTATAAGTTTTCGAAAAGGTAGGTGATGATTCCGACCCCGTATTAATTTTATAATGATCCAACGTTGTTTTGAGTTATAGTTTATATAGACCTCAGCAATAATTATGTATATGTTGATAAAGTTTTAGGTACATGTTGGGACCATTTCGGAATCGTTAGAAATCTTTCGAAAAAAAAAGTGTGTGTGTGTCAGCTACGACGCACGATTAGAGTTTACTCCTTACGAAATGTATCTTGCAGCACACATGTCTCGTACAGCAGATTTAGTTATGTTAATTCTTCTTAAATTAGTATCATCGCAGACATTAGAAGTGTGATCCAAATACGGCCAATATTAATAATTAATCAATCCTAATCCAAAACTGGCCAAGATTGATATTTTGATCCATTTTTATGTTATCGCTTGCCAATAACATATCTGTGGACAGGATAAATATGGAAATTAGGTATAGGATAGGCCCGCGGATACGCAGCTGTCTAGATTGCTTGAAATCTCTAAAGATCGTAGAGATACATTATTAACATTGGCCGATAGTCAGTATTTTGATAAATAGCGACTCCTCCTGCACGGAGACTACGAAGTATCGCGCAGGAGGAGATCTCGAGAATGAGATACGATGTGTAATGTATTCCATCTTATTCTTTTACACGTTCAATCCTACAGTTAAAATCATTGACTCCTCATAAAATTTCCGTACCGGGCCTTATAACTCAAATCGTTTCTTAAGGAGTAAACTCCAAAAATTATTATCAAATCTCATTGTGGTACATAACAAAATAATTAGAGTCGGTTTTTGCAGTCATACTGTACTTAATTATTCGTATACGTTTACAGCCAATAGGGCTAGTCAGTTACTAGACAACCACTGATATTTTTCAATAATTAAAACAAAATAATTACAAACATAGACTAAAGTAAGAATAAAGATACGTTGATAGTCCGTATAACGTTGTAATAAAGACTATTATACCAGTTTGGATCTGGAAGTACTTTGGTCCATGTTTAATAGTAAGACGGTAGAAGGCCTATCTCTATCTGTAGATAGGTTATTCATATTGGCCTTTAGACGACATAACTGAATTAGCAAATGTGTTTTTATTTAATAGTTCTACTGCATTTACATTATTTGTAATGTACATACATACTTAGTATTATAAATAAGAGAGTCAGTTTGTCGATGTTGCTCTTTTACGGCTAAACCACTTAACCAATTTTGATAAAATTTGATATGAATGTAGGTAGTGTTGGGTTTTTTTCCAAAACTCCACCCCAAAGGACTATAATAGAGGATTAATGTTTGTATGAAAATCATAACTATTCTACGCTGACGAAGGTTCGAGCAAACAGCTAGTCCTCTATCGGCCAATATTAAAAACCTATCATGCTAGTTAAGATTAGTTGCCAGGTAACTGCTGTAACAAAAATATCTTAACAACAAAATCCTAGAAGACTGTTGTTAGGTTGTTATTAATAACCTATCTTTATCTGTTGACAGGTTATTAATATTGGCCGTGACGTGTGGTTGTCCTATCTGCCAATAGGCAACTAGCTATTATCTCGAATGCACCGACATTAGTATAACATCCTTGACAAAACAGCCGCAATAAACTCCATTGATATGATATTATCTTATGAGCCAAAGGTCGGACAATTGTAAACATTAGATAATGTCTCAGTTAAGGATAGCGCCCACTGTTGACGGGATGGAGCGGGTCGGGTCGGGGTGCATTGCATTACAAAGCACACTGAGGCTGGCTGGGCCGCATTACATACTATGCGGATTTCTGTTACTCAGTAGTAAAGACTAAAACAAAAGAAAATACAGAGGCGACTCGACATTAAAATCGTCAGGTATGGAAAGTGGTGCCTCTAGTAATAGTCATACGAAACTTTAGCGTTAAAATACCTTTAGGGCTCTAATCTTAATAGTGATATCGTAATCTTTGGTCACTGAAAACCTCAACGGGGTATACGCGCGGGGTGCCTCAGGGAAATCCATCCCGAAATAGTTCACGCCGATGCGCCCCGTCACAGTGGGCATTGCTTCATACAGCATGTATACAAGCGACCTAGGCGGATTATTGCACTGCGATGCGCCTCGTCCCGGCCCGTCCAAATGGGCGCTATCCTTTATAACTTTTCAAATGGATTAATGTAAAATCTGTGTTGACTTTCGTGTTCTTATCAAACACGTGAATGTTGACTTCTTGTAGTTTTTGCCGAGTAACCAGGGCACAATGATGAGTATGTCAGTCGTTCAACAATTCTGTAGGTGAACTAGTAAGATCGGGTTCGATTCCTGAGTCGGGAAAATAAAAATGTGTCTTTATAGTTGTCACCCTCCTTTAGCTGGGAAGCGGCAGGCAGTAAGAAGTGGGTCTAGAAGTATAAATAATTAGCCCGTTTAATGGTTTAGGGTATAATCATTTTCCGCCACTATACACAGAAAAAGAACAATGCTGCCCGGATTGGATAAATGTCTGGTTTGCAATTCTAATTGTATGTGCCCTAGTTATACCTCTGCCTAACTTTTTGGGGATACTATTAGGCTCAAAATGTATTATAATCATTTGGAAAATATATGACTATCGCCTCTGTGGTCTAGTGGTCCGGGTGTTGGACTTGACTGCATGAGGTCTCGGGTTCGAATCCCGGGTCGGCCAACAAAAACAAAATTGGATTTTTCCAATTTTCTAATAAAAAAAAAAATGTTGGACGGGATTGGAAATGTGCCCGGTTTGCGATAGGCTTGCCACCTATCATATTGTGGGACTTAGTGTCTTCAGCTAGTCGTGGGTGCCCTGGTTGTGCCTCTGCATACCTCTTCGGGGATATGGGCGTGAAGATACTTTGGAACATATATTGAGGCACCTTTTAAGCTTACATTATAATATCATGTTGATAAGGCACTATTTTTATTGACAATAGGCGTCGTGTGTTTCAAAACATGGGATACTTTTTTTCACCGTTTTTATGTTTTTTTTATTTCTAAAAATAAAACTAATTTCCATGGCGTTATGCGTAAACGAATAAAATAATTTCGATAATCCTTTTTGTTGTAATAACTGTTGACAGGAAAAAGTTAATACAAAAACATTACAAATTTAGCGGAACATTAGAAAAATACAAAACATAACGAAAACAAAAGTTTTACAAAACTTTACCGCCATGTTGGTCGCCTAACTCCATCGACCAACCATGAGGTCCCCGAGGAGGTTTTTCCCCGTGTTGGTCCGGGTTCCTTTGTAGAATAGACCATCTGCCTTTCTTGCCCGGCAGCTCGTAAAAGGCGAGCATAGGCTTACCATCACTAACACCGTGACATCCGACTAGGTGGTAGAGTTTGGCAGCGACTCGCCCGGATTGGTACCACCGCCTTATTCCTGCCACCCTATTCCTATTCCACCGCCCTATTCCTGCCGCCATAACGTCATGACGTGTTCCGGTTTGGAGGGTGAGTTAGGCGGTAAACTTACTTTTGCTCGAGGCCTAACATCCCGACCTCAGGTTGGCAGCGCACCATTACCACCTTTGGTGTCTCTAGGCGGCGTGAATTTCTTACCAACAGGAAATCCGTCTGCTAGTTTGCGTTCCTATAACATAAAAAAAAACGAGGCTTGGATTACATTTCCGAGGGGCAAAGACATTAGGTGATGAACATTTAGATGCCTGCATTTCCGGGTCTGTGTTTTCATTAAATTCGATCTAGTATCTATTTAAGTATCTTTATGTATTAAAATTGTTGACAACCACTCATAACTCAAGTGTATAATTTTCTTACTTTGGGGTTAGATTCAATTTGAGTAACTTGTTCAGAAATGTTTATTAGTTTACTAGCTGTCCCGGCGAACTTTGTTACATCCGCTCTGTTTGTATTGGAAAACTTAAAAAATTGTTTTTCCCAATTTTCCGATGTATGAAAAGATAGTGTGTATTTTTGATAATTAATATAATATTAAAATTAAATAATAATAAATAAATATCCCTGGACAAGTAACACAAATTGAATGTGACCCCAATGTAAGCAAATTATATGCTTGTGTTATGGGTGTTAGTCACCGATACTTATACATAGAAATACTTAAATAGATAACAGAATAAATTTAAAAAACACCCAGATCCGGAAATGCAGACATTAAAATGTTCATCACACAAACAAACGCTTTTTGAAGTTTTACTGAGTTTAATATATTAAAACATTCTTATAACCTGCCGGACAATCGACCTACGACCCTGAGAAGAACATTATCGACCTTCTTAAGGTCAACATACCCACGTTTCAAATTTAGGCATGTCCTTAAGTCGTTAGTTCCGCACAAACAAACAAACCTATTCAAATCTATATTTACATCACATACCTGTAGCAGTTATAAATAAGCAGGATTTCCTGATGTAAATAATCCTACTAATGTTATAGGTAAGTCGAAAGTTTTCTTTTATGATATTGAAAGGCAAACAAGCAGACGGATTTCCTGATGGTAAGAAATTCACACCGCCTAGAGATATCAAGGGTGGTAATAGTGCGTTGCCAACCTATGGCCGGGATGTTAGGCCTCGAGCAAAAGTAAGTTTACCGGCTACCTTACCCTCTAAACCGGAACACGTCATGACGTTATGGCGGCAGAAATAGGTAAGGCGGTGGTACCAATCCGGGTGAGTCTCTGCAAAACTCTACCACCTAGTCAGATGTCACGGTGTTAGTGACGGTAAGCCTATGCTCGCCTATTACGAGCTGTTTGACAGGAAGGCAGATGGTCTATTCTGCAATGGAGCAGGGCCAACACGGGGGAAAATAAATAATTTGTGAGAAGAAATGGATATTTTGTAACTCTTTCATGAACAAAGTACTGACCGGGTTAAGATGAAACTTTAAAGGAATATAGTTTATACACCAGAATTACATATAAGGGGTTCACATGAAGCCAGTAATAAATAAATGAACACCCCTAGCCAAATTACACAATTTGAAAAGAATCCCAAAGTAAAACGAATTTTAGGCCTGATAAATCTACATTATAAATACGTGATGCCAAAACTTTGACGCTTGACTTTGGCGCTGACGCAGGGGCATGAACTTTGGCACACTTATAGTTTATGTGTAGAAGAAGTGTAGAACGCTAATATTTTTCAATATTAATGCTTATAAAGTACATTAAATCAATAAATAAAACATTACCCACACTGCCATGCATTTGACACACACAAACCAATATGTTGATGATAACGATAAAAGATCACAGATGGCGCACTAAAAAGTTTGAAAACAAAGTAGTTGGTCTTGATAAATGAAGATGGCGTTCTTATCGACAAGATATTAAAATTTATTATGGTCGAATTTCGACCAATGGGCGACCACTAGTAATACGTAAAAAGGCTATTATTTGCACAAAATATTATATAACCATGACATATTTTAGAAATGACTAAATACGATTAATGTTTTTGGTAAAAATATACAAAATTAATAACTCTCTTCAAATTATTATTAACGTGTTTTTTCAATAAGATATTCTTAAATCATTATTATCTTATTTCATATCAATTTATATACATACATACATATCTTCACGCCAGGTCCCTTACGGGGTAGGCAGAGAGTATCGAGTGCCAGACCTCACGATCGTGACAAACCTGTCGTCTTGCTTCATTCACATTAATTACCCTTTTCATACAAACACACCGGTTCCGAAGACTCTTGACACCACCCTCGGTTAATATCCGATTGATCTGATCGTGAAATGTCAGCCTTGATCTCCCCGGGTACTATATCTATCCACATTTGCATTGTATATCTGCTTTGTCAATCTGTCATCTGTAATTTTTTCCACATGACCGAACCAGCGGAGCATGCTTTTTCGCATTCTAACACCAACAGTTTCTTTCAATCCCACTCTTTCTCGGATCGCACTGTTACGAATTACATATTTATATATTTTTATTTTATAACCTTAGATTATTATAGAAGCTTAGAATTTTTTTATTATATAACCTTAGATACTTCTGTGCCTGAGTGTACTTTATCATAGCTGAATTTAACTATAGCTGTATTTAATAATAGCTGTATTTAATACAGCTGTATTACATGTGTGCCAATAGCCTACTACCTATTTTTAAAGTTGTCAATTCGCACACCATTAAATTCATTTCGTGTGAATCGCTTACAGAAAAAAGTGTGTGTGTGTGGTGTGTGTGTGTGTGTGTGTGTGTGTGTGTGTGTGTGTGTGTGTGTGTGTGTCTGTGTGTGTGTGTATGTGTGTGTGTGTGTGTGTCAGCTACGACTCACGATTGGAGTTTACTCCTTATGAAATGAATCTTGCAGCACACATGTCTCGTACAGCAGATTTAGTTATGTTAATTCTTCTTAAATTAGTATCATCGCAGACATTAGAAGTGTGATCCAAATAGTCAGTATTTTGATAGATAGCGACTCCTCCCGCCCGGAGACTACGAAGTATCGCACAGGAGGAGATCCCGAGAATGAGATGCGCTGTGTAATGTATTCCATCTCATTCTTTTACACGTTCAATCCTACAGATATATATGTTTGTCTCTTTCTACGTAACGCCTCAATTTTTGTGTTACACTTGATTTTACTCCTCATAAAATTTTAAAATTTTCGTACCGGGCCTTATAACTCAAATCGTTTCTTAAGGAGTAATTCTTTTGCTAATTCTTTTGTTAACGTAATAGTTTTTGTCAGGAGAAGACAGTACAACCTCATCTAGTACCACAGCTAGTTACCAGAGCTAGTAGAAATCGTATTTAATTTTTAAATGTTTATCAATCTGTTCTAGATTAATTAAAACTCACTAAAGATTTAAAATGAGCGAATACGCATTACTATTTGACATCACGTCATCTCCGTAGCCTTGGCTCCACACGTGGCTATGAGTTGCTAGGGTTGCCTCTGTTCGATTTGTTCACTTTAACATTTTTATTTTCATTTCCAAAAACAAATCTGCTTAATAGTTTGCCGGCAGTACTTCTCATCTTGCAAAGTTTGTGAATGTCGAAAGACGAATGTTTGTTACACTTTCAGGCAAAAACTAATGAACTGGTTTCAATAAAACAGAAATATTTACCTTAGCCCAAGCACGAATCCCTTTCGTTTCCGAACTTTATTTATAACTATGGTCTCTGACTACAATCGAGCTTACTATTGTAGTATGCTAATGTTTAATGCTACCAATTCAATATTGTAATCGTTAATGTGTGGTAAATAATTACGATTACGCGAAAGTTTCGTGCTTGGGCTACTTTGGGCTCGTTTATATATCAGATCAATACAGTCTACAATTAATATAGATATTGTATAATTTAGGACACGTAATACAAGCTTTGCACGGGTGGAAGCTTGTATTAAGTACATACATTGAGGATGTCTATCCTTGAAAATTTTGGTATTTGTACCTAACTCTCTGCTTTACTGATTGTAATCTTACGCTTTACAGTTTAGAACTTAGAAAAAGATCGTGGATACCACATTTATAATTAAAATACTTCATAAAACTCAACTTGATACACACATAACTGTCTTGCCAGCGCCGAGTGTAATTTTACACGAACCACTTGGTGCCACTTTTGACCCTTTTATAACTCAAAATCTATTTAATTATATCTATAAGGACATCAAAAATCTCAATTTTCATAAAGCTAGCTCAAACGGTTATAAAGATATGAAGGTCTAAAAGTCGTAAATTTTAGTACCTACTGACTGACTGACATACCTATAGTAGCTAAACCTAACCTACTTCCAGATGACCTAGAAGGATGAAATTTGGAATCCAGCTCGGTAATTATGTGTGAACGTAGGAAAAAATCTAAAAATAAAAAAAGTTCAAAAATAGGGGGATCCACATACAAAAAAAATAGCAAGAAAAAAAATTTAATTTAAATACCTGCCTATTTTTCTTTACAAAAAGTAATGATATCCCACCAAAAACATAAATGTAAAAAAGGAGAGCCAAGTTCAATACAAAAATTATGCTTGGCTGTGAACTCCGCCGCAAAAAGAATGGAAATCTTAATGGGTACCAAGTTCTATGCAAAATCCAAATACTTATTTATAGAAACTAAATAACATTATGATTAAGTATGAAACTCTATTTCTTTACTTTATTCGATACCTATAACAAATGCTGTTATTTCAAAATAAGAGATCTAATAGTAGGTCAGATTTAACTTGGCCTAATTTAACTATTACATTACTTAAAGATAACTATTTTATTAAAAAGAAAAAAACATCCGTATAGTTGCACAAAACGACACATATATAAAATGGTGAAAGTTTTTATTGTTTCTTTTTTTGTATTTTTCTATTCTTGTCACAAACAAAGATGAAAGTCTTACAGGACACTTTTCCAGCAATCGATTTCATTATACAGTAACGTTTTTAAGTAAAAAATAAAAATAAAAAATAAAATTAAGAAAATAATAATTATACTAAGGCCTGTCACAATACTCAATTTAATAACACACTTAATTTTAAATTCGCCATTCTTATTGTCTATTATTAGAAATTGAAATTGGCAACCCTGGGCGTGATACATCATATTGTTCGTCTATTTACGTTTTCAACTATGTGAAGACGTTAAATTGTTGTAACTTAGTGATCTAACAATAGACATTCTTAAAAACTTTTGACAAAAAAAAAACTGGGTGGGTCTTTTCGAAAGAATCGCCTCTCAAATAATCTAGTCTAGCAATAAAAGAAAAAGAGAGAGATGATATTTCACGCGTGTTGAATTGTCAGATAATAACAACTTGTATGTTTTTTAATTGGGGGGCACGGAAGTGCGCCCGCCACGACGAGCAAGGCGGAGCGCCAGGATACCACCCTGACTACCTTTTCTTGAAATCTTTTGTCGTTTTTGCGAATCCTGATTTTGAACTTGTGTTTGGGTTAGACCAGATAAAAGAAAAGCGATAGTGCTCAGACATAGAATGTCTTTTAAAATGTCGCGTACAAACTGATCTGACGGATGTATTTACGTCTCTTTCCATTCGTTTTGTTGAAAGAAGATAGCGATAACTTAAACAAGTTTAGTTAGTGAGCACTGAGACAGATTGTCTTATCTACTTTTAATACCTGCATCTGTGTAATGTAAAATACCTACTAGGTTATTTCGCTATTGCATATTGCATAACCAGATTGCTTCCAGTGTGTCTTTAAAAATATTTATTTGATACCTTAACATAAGATCTTGACAAGGTGACCTTGGGACTACATGAAAAATGTTTTCTTTTAAACAGACGAATATTTTTTTAAATCGACCCATGTTTCTTTATAGAATCTAAGATTATTTCTGATTCTGATTTTTAATTTATCAATTTATTTATTATCGCACGCATTCGTAGTCAAATTAAATCTATACTGGTATTGTCGAGTTTAGTTTTGAAAGGTGCAATAACCCGAAAATTTATTTACTCTATCCGGGCTGAACCGTGAATACCCTATTAGATTGACACGGTATTTACATGATTGTATGGAAGCGAGAGTTGGGTATGACAGAAAAAGCATGAAAGTAGGATAAATGCAGTCGAAATGAGAGCGCTACGGAAAATCTGTGGCGTAACGCTCGCTGACCGCATTCGTAACAGTGAGATCCGAGAAAGAGTAGGATTAAAAGAAAGTTTTGGTGTTAAAATGCGAAAGGGCATGCTCCGCTGGTTCTGTCATGTAGAAAGAATGACAGGTGAAAGATTGACAAAGCAGATACACAATGCGAATGTGGATCGATGAAGGTACCCAGAGAGACCAAGGTTGACATTCCACGATCTGATCTCTCGGATGTTATCCGAGGATGTTGTCAAGAGTCTCCGAAACCGGCGTGTTTGTATGAAAAGGGTAATGAATGTGAAGGAAGCCACACCGGTTTGTCAGAATCGTGAGGTCTGGCACTCGATACTCTCTGCCTACCCTGTAAGAGACTTGGCATGAAGATATGTATGTTAGATTGACAATGCACGATTATCTTCGTAGGTATCATTACACCGTGTATTAACAACGTGTATTTCTTACCATCAGGAAATCTGACTACTAGCTTACTTTCAAAATTATAAAAAAAAAGCCACGACGATGACTTGAACCATCCACGTTATGTGTTATGTCTATAAGATTAAACCTGCATTCCTGTCACCAAATCAGATGAGAAAAGATGAAACTGGAAACTTTCTTCGTAATTATGTACATAACAAGGTGACAGTTAGCGGGTCCGCTTAGACAAGTGTTTGCGCTAATGTTGGTGTGTACTATCGGAACTGGTTTTAAGTTCTCGTTATCTTCATTTAAATGAAGCCATATATATATATATATATATATATGGGTAATAATAATAGATAAATATACACAACAGCATGGTACTCATCATTCTAGTGCGAGATAAACTTGAAGACGAAGAGTCCTGTACATTTTTTTTATGATAATGGAAGGCAAACAAGCAGTCGGATTTCCTGATGGTAAGAAAATCATGCCACCTAGACACACCAAAGATGACAATAGTGCGTTGCCAACCTGAGGCCAGGATGTTAGGCCTCGAGCAAAAGTAAGTTTACCGGCTACGTTACCCTCCGAACCAGAACATGTCAATGGTAAACATTGGACGTTATGGCGGTAGAAATAGGTGTCCTAGTCAGATGTCATGGTGTTAGTGACGGTAAGCCTATGCTCGCCTTTTACGAGCTGCCTGGCAGGAAAAAAGGTAGTCTATTCTGCAAAGGAGCCCGTACCAACTCACAACCGTATTTTTTGAAATTTTTCTGACTGAAGTTTATTCTCGTATCCCGCGGAAATTCGGATGAAATGTGTCTAACCAAATAAAATCTTGGTAGTACTATTTAAATTATGAGCTTCGGCTATATTCGTCAAGCTTCGGAAATCCGAATGTAATTTATAGATTTTATGTACAGTGTTGTTATTACATAATTAAATATTTCTATATAAATTTTAAATTTAGATTAGGTCAGCCAATTTAAAAATAAATAAAATCCCTACTAGTGCTAGTTGCTGCACAGCACTCTACTACCAGTTTTTTCGTTAGTGGCGACTTACATATTGTAGACTCTACTACGTTTTTAGGAACAAAAATTGATAAAAAATTGCAATGGGGCCCGCACATTAATAAACTTGCAATTAGGTTAAGCTCAGCAGCGTATGCTGTTAAAAATGAGACAGTTAACTAATGATGAAACCGCTAGGACGGTTTATTTTAGTTATTTTCACAGCATCAGGTCGTATGGAATTCTTCTCTGGGGGAGTTCTGCCGAAGTTCTGTTTTCGAGTGATGTTCAATTTCGTGGTCATCTGGAGGAGAAGGCTAAAATAGTCTTTAAAAAACTTGGTGTGCTCAGTAAAGCGAGACCCATCGCTTCGCAAAGCGCAAATTCGGCCTCATATGGAGTACTGTTCTCAACTCTGGGCAGGGGCTCCACAGTATTAGCTCCTCTCGTTTGACCGCATTCAACGTAGAGCAATTCGAAATGTAAATGACCGGGCAATTACCAATCGGCTTGATTCCTTGGCGTTGCGTAGAGATGTTAGGTCACTCAGTGTTCTCTACCGCATCTATCATGGGGAATGTTCTGAGAAGTTGTTTGGTTTAATTCCACCTGTTGATTTCCACCTTCGAACATCGCGTCAGAGCTTAAAGTATCATGCCCATCATCTTGATGCGTGGCGATCTCAACTGTGCAATTCCGAAGACATTTTTTACCACGTATAACACCTTTGTGGAATCAGTTACCGGGGGCGGTATTCCCAAACGATTATGGCTTAAAAACGTTCAAGAAAAGAGCGTAGGTAGTCATTCTTTAAAGGTCGACAAGCATCTGTTCCTGGTGTTGCGGATGTCCGTGGGCGGAGGTGATCACTTTCCATCAGGTGACCCACTTGCTCGTTTGCCTCCTCTTCTATAAAAAAAAAACACCCATAACACAAGAATACAAGTTGCTTACTTTAGGGTTAGATTCTATTTGTGTAGCTTGTCGAGGGACATTTATTAATTTATTCAATTAAGGCTAAAATAAAAAATAACATGACAACCCTATTGCTTCAATGGAGTGTTGGCATGTATTTTATCAACTTGGCTTTTTTCACATTGCTACTTTGTTGGACCTTTGTGGAACCAATTATCAAGAGGTATTTCCACACTGATACGACTTAGGAACTTTAAAAAAAGAAAGCACTCATTCCTTAACAGTCGGCAATACATTTGTGATACTTCCATACTGTTCCATATTTGTACTGTGTCTTTGCAGATGCCACTATCAAGGGCGGTATTTCCGAACGGTTACGATTTATAAACCTTAAAAAAAGGAGTTCACTCTTTCCTTAACATTCAGCATCGTATTTGTGATACTGCTGGTGTTTTCGCCATTTGTGATCCTGTATCGTAATTTATACTCAAGCATTATTATTGAAAAATATTAGTTCTGCACTTTCTCCTATACATAAACTATAAGTGTGCGAATTATATGCTCCTGCGTCGTATTTTCGTAAAAAGGGGTCCAAAGTTTTGGCATTACGTAATCTAGATATATAAAAATCAATTGCTGTTCGTTAGTCTCGCTAAAACTCGAGAACGGCTGAACCGATTTCGCTAATTTTGGTTTTGAATTATTTGTAGAAGTCCAGGGAAGGTTTAAAAGGTAATAAATAAGGAAAAACTGCGAGGAAACTAGGAAAACCAACATTTAAAATTTTCCCATACAAAAGGAGCGGGTGGAACGAAGTTCGCCGGGACAGCTAGTTAATATATATAGATGTTATGGAAAAAATCCATATTTATTTGTAGTTAAGGCAGGTCGCCTGTCGGGTTAACTTTATTATTTATAATTTTGAACTCCCTAAACTTTAAGCGAATTTCACTCAAAATACCTTTTGAAATTGATTAACTATAGGCCCTTATATTAAACGTCGTTATGCTTTCAATATATTACATACGTATATGGCTCTTTCAATAACACAAATTACTCCTGGGATTCTTAGACATTGAAGTTTGCTTTTGTCGAGTGATCCCAAGAGGCTTGTCAATATTTTATTATTATCTATGTCTTCGTGACGTTGAGGTACTTCCCTGATATTAAACTGGTATTACTGTCTAGCGTACTAGGTCAAAAATTAAAGAAGGGAACCAGGAAGCCAGCCAGCGCACCGCCAGTGAGCCAGCCAGCAGTTTATTTAATACTAGCTATCCCGGCGAACTAAGTTCCACCCGTTCTGTTTGTATGGGAAAACTTAAAACGTTTTTCCTAGTTTTCCTTTTTTCTTATCTTTTATACCTTCCCTGGACTTATACAAATAATTCAAAACCAAAATTATCCAACTTAGTTCAGTCATTACCAAATCTTAGCGAGACTAACAAACAGCAAATGATTTGTATATATATATATATACATATAGGCGAGCTGTCCCGGCGAACTTCGCTTCATCCGTTCTATATGTATGAGAAAATTTGAAATGTTGTTTTTCCTAGTTTCCTCGCCTTTTTATTTTCTCTTACCTTCTAAACTTTCCCTGTACTTGAATAAGTAATCCGAAACCAAAATTGACCGAATCGGTTAAGGCGTTAGAATTTAGACTTTAGACCTCATAACTAAGCGTAGTAAAACTGCAACAACCGAATTCAACTATTCCATTAGGTGCGTAGCGATTTGAAATATTTTTTTTCAAAAGATATCAAATGGTTCCGAGATGATCCCGTGCCAATTTTATCAACATCCTATTAGTAATTTTCAAGTTATACCAAAAATGTATACATTCAAAGACAAATTGAAAACTTCTTCTTTTTTGGGAGTCGGGTAAAATACATACAATTTATTACCCTTTATCCTGAATTAGGCAACGTTAGCTTATAACTAAGCAATTATTATAACTATTTACTAGTTTATTCGTGCGTGAGCGAAATTGTACACCAGTTAGTGCTTACTGATATAAATAAATATTTCTGGACAAATTACACAATCTGAATCTAACCCCTAAGTAAGCAAATTATATTCTTATGTAATGGGTGTTAATCAACGATTGTAATACATAAATATATACTTAAACTGATACCAGAATAAATTGGAACCCAGACCCGGAAATGCAGACATCTAAATTTTTATTACACAAATGCCTGGCCCCCTCGGTAATCGAATCCGAGCAACGCAATTGGTCAGTACCTATAGTTAGTCGTGTATGCTAGCTACTCGACCAACACAGTACTTAGATTTCATAGTATCTTTAAAATACTTCACTCGTATTGTAATCATAAGAGTATATACATTATCTTAATACCACAAGTAATAACTTATGTACACTAAAGTATGATATACGTGACTAAAAACAATGAATTTAAACCGCAACAATATCATATTGTTTTCTGTCGTTTCTTATAGTTAGTACCTTGGCTAGATATTTTCTTAGAAAAAAATATCTTCAGTGGTGCGTTCACTTTTTGTGAGTGTGTGAGTGTGAGTTCACGTTTTTAAACTCGCATCAGGTCATGTAACCTGATCAAAAATTCATAAGACGGAGGGTGTAAAGCATAAAAATGTTAAATTCGCGTGAGGACATGTGACGTAATATAAATTCGTAAGACAGAGAGTGTAATAGGTAAAAGATGTAAAATACGCGTTAGAACAAGTTACCTGACCGTCAATTCGTAAGTGTGTATGTATGTGATGGGTAAAAATGTTAAACTCGCGATGACATGTGACCTAACTAAAAATTCGTAAAGCGGAGTATATGATGGGTAAAAAATGTTAAACTCGCGTTAGGACATGTGACCTGACCGTCTTCGTAGCGTCCAAATTCGTTAAACGTCGGGTATGGTGGGTAAAATGTTTAAAAAAACGAAGGGTTGCACTCCGGGAGTACCGGCAGAAATGTAAACTTGAATTTTAACGTTGTGCATTTTTGACATTTTGGAATGGTTACGAAATAATTTTGCACGAATTGTTTTAATCATCCTATCCATCCATCCCTATTGTTTCAGCCCGGGGTTGTTCAGCAGTAGTGAACAATTTGAAATCATCTTGTTATAATAAAACAGTCCAAAATTATCTGTGCAATAAAGTTTTTTCACAATACATTTTTGAAGGAAATTGAAGAAATTCGTAGTTGTTCGTATATGTATACTAGCTGATTCGGCAGACGTTGTTCTGCTATTTTTTTTGCTGTGATTCACCCTCATCACTTAGGGTTATAAAAAATAGACGATTCTCAGACCTACTCAATATGCTCACAAAATTTCATGAGAATCGGTAAAGCCGTTTTTGAGGATTACGGTAACTCACATTGTGACAGGGTAATTTTGTATGTAAGATTAGCTGACCCGGCAGATTTTGCAGCAAAAATACAGCAAACTGCAGTATTTTTAATGTGATTTTAGTAAAAAAATGGGAAGAGTCAACCTCGTCACTTAGGGGTATGAAAAATAGATGTTGGCCAATTCTCAGACCTGCTCAATATGCTTACAAATTGCATGAGAATCGGTCAAGCCGTTTCGGAGGAGTTCAATCACGCACACCGTGACATGAGAATTTTATAGATTAGATAAGTATATCCATTAGCTGACCCGACTCTAACATCGTTTACTTGTGCACTCAATACTCTCTACCTTCGCTTCTCTACATACCAGATTTCAAGCTATTTACTTACTTTATACTACGTGTTACTATGTATGTAATTTCAAAACTACAAACTTACAACTCGAAAAAAAAATTCGGATAAAATGAATTGAGGTGGGAACACCGACAGACAAACATTCTGAAAATGTGTTCAGCTCTCCATTTTAAGTAGCTTGCACCTGTTTTTATTAAAGGTCTTCAATGTACATAGTTTTCTCCAAAACATCTATTATACATACATACATATCTTCACGCCAAGTCCCTTACGTCTTGTCTACGTCGAATGTCAACCTTGGTCTCCCCGGGTACTTACATCCATCCACATTCGCATTGTATATTTGTTTTGTCAATATTTCATCTGTCATTCTACCCGCATGACCGAATCAACGGACCATGCCCTTTCTCATTTTAACACCAACACTTTCTTTCAATCCCACTCTTTCTCAGATCTCGGATTTGTTATCAGTAAGAATAAAGATAACACACATCGTTTTTGTACTAAAAAATAAAAAACATAATAATATGTATAAAAATAACCATGGGCGTAACGAAAACACAATTACAACGTTTATAAAAGACCTATGTTTAGTAGATGCAATGGAAGCTGAAATAGTGTTGAGTAGGGAACAACTAAAATTTTACATACTAGCTGCCCGCGGCTTTGCTCGCCTAGCCGTTAACGTTTTTAATGATTAGAAGTCACGCCCATATCCCCGAAGGGGTAGGCAGTGGCACAACCAGGGTACCCACGACTAGCCGAGTACACTAAGTCCCACAATGTGATAGGTGGCAAGCCTATTGCCAACCGCGCACATATCCAATCTCGAGCAACATTTTTTTTATTGGAAAATTTGAAAAACCCAATTTTCTATTTATTGCCCGACCCGGAATTCGAACCCGGGACCTCACGCAGTCAAGTCCGACAACTGAACCGCTAGACCACAGAGGCGACAATTATTGACTGATTTTAGCACATCAATAGGGATTTTCATACAAACTTTCAACCCTTATTTCACCCCCGTAGGGTAGAATTTCCAGAAACGCACTCACTTCAACAAGTATAGATAAGATCCTGGCCAAACTGGTTTATTTTAAAACATCTGAAGTTCAGGTGCTTATGCTCTTTTTTGCACATCTTTGCTCAAAATAGGAATTGAATAATAATTGTAAATTATCAAAGCAGAAGACCGTGACTATAATATTCCATTATTCAAAAAAGTATTTATTATTAAATAGCAGATTTAAAATATGTTACAAATCTGTAGATATTTTAATACTGAACATTACGTATTTTTTACGAATAAGTGCGTCACAGAATACTAATTGAAAATTTAACATTCAAATTAGGTTATTTTTTATATTATAAATATTATGTTTCATATACACGCCTCGTTGGTCGAGTGGCTAGCGTACACGCCTAATTACATCGACCGACCGCGAAGCTCAAGTTCGATTCCCAACGGAGCAGGCATTTGTGTGATGAACATTTAGATGTCTGCATTTCCGGGTCTGGGTGTTTATTAAATTTATTCAGGTATCTATTAAGGTTATTTACTTTAGTACGTTTATTTACTTTATTTAGTACTATGTATAAGTATCGTTGTCTGACACCCATAACACAAGCATATAATTTGCTTACTTTGGGGTTAGATTCAATTTGTGTAACTTGTCAAGGGATATTAATTAATTTATTTATTTAAAACAGGTACCCGTTTGTGAAGACTTTTTTTTATAATATTACTAGTTGTTACCCGCGGCTACGCCCGCGTAGTCTACTAATTTGATGTTTAGCTCTCCAACACTACTCGTTAAAATTTCAAGATAAAATATTAAAATCAATTCAGCAATTTTGCCGTCAAAACTGAACATACACTTTCTCTTTTCTAATTTCACCTCAGATAAATAGTAGGAATACGTTATTGTGTTTACAGTTTTACCTGCACTTCGGCAAATCCTGTTAAATTAAACTGTATAGCAAGTTATGGAAACCTCTTAGTTTTTTTTTGAAATTTTAGAAATATACGTATCGTCTCTGAGGTCTAACC
>NJDD01000925.1:64875-75868 GCA_002245505.1 Calephelis nemesis
AAATAGATTAACCGACTTGGTATTACATGGATCTCACAACTTTTGACGGTAGAAAGACTGAGCTGCGAGACTTGGGTTTTTTACAGGATGTTTTTGATGGGATCTATTTTTCATACACCTAAGTGTTAACGGTGACTCACTCTTAAGGAGTCTCTCTCTTAACGAGGATGTAAGGCCTCGAGCAAAAGTAGCTTTACCATCTACGTTATCCTCTGAACCCGAACAGGTCAACGGCAAGCACTGCCGTTATGGTGGTACGAATCCGGGCGAGTCGCTTCAAGGCTCTACCACCTAGTCACAAAACGCAGGCTTAGGCCCGTTTTAGAAGCTCTCTGTCACTAATTAACAGCGAGCTTATACTTCGTCATTTACAAGCAAGATGACAACTTCAACGTGGTCTCGATGATGAATACGGTCTAATAAAATAAATGAAATCTTTAAAAAAATATGAAATATTATGAAATGCCGAAACTTTGGACCCCTTTTTACGAAAATTGCTCTGACGTAGGAGCATAAAATTTGGCACTTTTATAGTTTATGTGTAGTAGAAGTGTAGAACGTTAATATTTTTCAATAATAATGCTTATAAAGTACATTAAATCAATAAAAAAAATATTACCCACACTACCATAAATTTGACACACACAAACAAATATATTGATGATTACGATAAAAGATCACAGATGGCGCTCCATACAGTTTGGAAACAAAGTAGTTGGTCTTAAAATGAAGATGGCGTTCTTATCAACAAGATATTAAAATGTATTATGGTTGAATTTCGACCAACGGGCGACCACTAGTAAAAATGAAGACGGAAGATTTGATTATTTGTTTGTTTATTTCTATTGTTACGAAAGTATTGAGTCTATAACTTCAAAATAATGTAATACAAGGTGTAAAAAATTGGCTATAATTTTTTTTTCATCTCATACACTGCGTAAACAATTAATGAAAGGATAAAATGATGTTCTACAGTATTAAAGAACTTCACAAAAAAGTTCGCGACACCATATTATAGTCTAGCGGCCGCCATATTGAATTTTGTGTACGGCGGTCATGTCTGTATATTATACGAATCGATTTTTGTAAGAATCATTGATTTGACCTTCCCGTTTGATCTTAGAGAGACAAAACGTGAAAATGTAAATATAAAATAAGTAAGGTGATTAAAACATCACCCTCTTTCATATTCATATTTTTCATTTATATTTCATATTTTCATTTCATCATGAATATAATATCCATACTTATAAGATAAAAGCGTATTTGTTTGCCTGTTATTTTTTATTGTAACTTTGTATTATTATGTTCCTTATAACAATTCATAAATTTTATTGTGTCAGTAACAAAAAAATGGTTTTTTTGTATGTGGAGATAGTTAGTAGATTGGAAGTTTGAGAGTGATATAAGATACATTTTATCCTGTTATCTAAACGGGTTCTTATATTACAAAGAGGTTTAGTTTATAACTTTGTTTGTTTGTAGGGAAAATACTAATACAATATGAAATCTCATCCATAAACAGAGAGCTACACTATTCAGAAGTGACATAAGCTGCTTAATTTATTATGACTGATATAGTATGAATTTCCGCAAAGTTATACCTGATTCAATAAAATAATAAAAAAACAGTCAAAAATTATGCAAGTCACACCAAAATTATCGATCAAATTAGTAGGCATATGTCGGCTAGTTATTAATAATATTATAGCCTGTTTTCTAATCTCAGAGACTAAATTGACATTAGCAATGTTGTACGTTTTTTGCGATTCATTAATAGTGTCGCGCCATTATCGGAAAATGTTAATAAAATCTATTATCTATTTTAATGACATCCTCATTCTGGAAAATGTGAAAATGTTTATCTTAATCGTATGATACAAAACGATAAAGTTATACCGATAGGTTAATGTCATTATTTATACTAGTGGTCGCCCATTGGTCGAAATTCGACCATAATAAATTTAAATATCTTGTTAATAAGAACGCCATCTTCATTTCCCAAGACCAACTACTTTGTTTCTAATCTTTTTAGTGCGCCATCTGTGATATTTTATCGTTATCATCAATGTATTTGTTTGTGTGTGTCAAATGCATGGTAGTGTGGGTAATGTTTTGTTTTTTGATTTAATGAACTTTATAAGTATTATTATTGAAAAATATTAGCGTTCTACACTTCTCCTACACTTAAACTGTAAGTGTGCCAAATTTCATGTTTCTGTGTCCTCACAATTTTTGTAAAAAGAGGCCCAAAGTTTGCTTTATTATTTACTTTATTAATTGTAATCTACTTATTGACACAAAAAACCTCAAAATTGACGGAATCGTCATCTACTTCGAAAACCTATTTTGATATGATCGAGTTTATAACTCAGTTGGCAAATGTTGTCTTTATTTTTCAACACTTGGCTTCGTACAGCATTTAATTTAATTTTTTTTTTCGCATAACAAAAAAACAAACTTTAACTTTAACCTAGGAACTTTATATATTTTTGAATAAAATATTAAAAAACAATAAAGGAAAAAAAAACAACAAATCAACAGATACGAATATGAACAAAATAATAGTCATAGGTTATTCATAATCAGCACACACCAGGCACAATGAACGCATTTTAACACTATAAATATAAGAACGAATGAAAGTAACTAAAAAGGTCAGTAAAATTGTTAAAAATTTTATTTTTAAATATTTTATTAAAGATTTTAGTATCAACTAGTCTTATTACAAAACTTCAGTAATTTCGTCGATTTGCTAAGTGAATTATATGGGATTCCATCATTAGATCCAGACTTGTTGGTTATGGAAACATCTCGTAAGTATGCTCATTTAAATACAAAAAAATATGTAAAAATGGTGCAGAAACGGCGGAAAAATCTAATAACATTCATAAAAAGACAAAGGATTGGACCGTATGTATAACCTCCTCATCTTCTCAGTGTGAGGCCGCGTGCCGATCCGGTGTAAGTTTAAAAAAAATGTCGACGCGCAGAAATACCCCTTGTATGGTTCAAGTGAATAAAGATATTTCTGATTCTGATTCCTCCTTTTTCAAAGTCCCTTAAAAAAATTAAAATGCTTTTGCTTAATGTAGTAAGTTACATTACGCAAACTTATCGATAAGTCAACATTTATAAAATATTTAAACTTGAAAAAAAGCTCTTAAAAAAATATCTGAAATCGGTTTCGAAAATCAGGAAAAGTCGAATAATATACTAATTACCATTCACGAAAAATATATAGGAGTGTAACAACGAACATTCTCCTCTCGTTTCCTCTTTTTTATGTATTTCAAAAGTGGCATTTAGTGTCATTTCTGATAAAAGTAGAATTGCAGTAACAAATATTAGTTTTCCTTTTTCGAAAATCGGACAACGGTTCAATAAATCGATATCTAAGGTCAGCACTACAAACAAATAAGGTATCATTACTTGTAAACTTGACATTTATATCTGTCAATTGCGTCTCTAGTATTAAAAAATAGACTTTACAAACACAATTTCCCAGTAATATGATAAATATTAAGACAGCTTTGTGTGTAAAAAATTAGTAAAAACTCTTTTACACTATGCGATTTTTTATACATAGGTGGGACCTACTACTCCCGCCGCCATAACGTCTGATGTTTGCCGTTGACGTGTTCCGGTTGGAGGGTAAGGTAGCCGATAAACTTACTTTTGCTTGCGGCCTAACAACCCGACCTCAGGTTGGCAACGCATGGTGTGTTGGTGTCTCTAATTTTATATATTATGGAATAACTAATTTCAACATATTATATTCAAATCAGCAACTCTTACTCGATTGTAATTTCATGAGTTAGTTGTTTTAGTAGAAATAAATGTTGTTTTGTCCACATTTTTTTTACACTATGTGTCATTCATCCAAGTCTTTGAAAGTGCTTAATATCGCACAGTGTAATAATAGCGCTTCAAGGAATGAGTAAGTATGAGACTTCACAAAAGTGAGTGGTTAGGCTTAAATAATAAATAATAATATAATATTTTTTTTTAGGAATGAGTAAGTATGAGACTTCACAAAAGTGAGTGATTAGGCTTAAATAATAATATAATATTTTTTTTTATGTTAAAAGGGGACAACAAGCAGACGGATTTCCTGATGGTAAGAAATAAAGTCGCCTATAGGCACCAAATATGGTAATGTCAACCTGAGGCTAGGATGTTCAGCCTCCTGCGTAAGTAAACCGGCTACCCTACCCTCCAACCGAAACACGACAATGACGAGCATTGTCATTTTGCGGAAGGAATAGGTAAGGCGGTGGTAATATATATAATAAATATAATATAATAAATAATCTTAAATTTCCCACTTCATAATGTTCCTCGGTTAAGTTATAAAAGCACTCTAAGTATTAATACAAACATATACATTTATAGTCTACACTAATATTGAGGATACCATTTTGCAATGGACTTGGCGTGAAGATATGTATGTACATGTAAGATAGCCTGTGCGTTCAGCGTTCTTTCGCTCCAGATTTCAAGTTACTTGGTCACTTTATACTGAGTGTTGTTAAGTTTGTAATTTCTAAACTGCAAAACTTTTGACTTGAAAAAATTAAAGACAATCTGTTAAGCATTTACTATAAACCAAAACTCAATTGAATGAGAAAGATGTGGTGTCGTGGGATACTATAGGTAGGAACGAAACTCCTACGGCTAATGTAGAATCGACACAATTCATGAATATATTCATTGGCGGGGTGGAGTGGTAATAGAGAGAGAGCTAATGAGAGAACGAAAAGAAAGAGGGAGAAATAAAAAGGTATTATACACTACTCGCTATATATACGACTGTCGCGCCTGCGCACGTCTCATTTAACGGTTTTATTGCACCGACTTTTTCTTACGATTTTACTATCATATTTTATTCAGTTCGATCGCGCAGCAAAATCCCTATCTCCTCCAAGAATGCCGTAAGTACAATTACGTAGTACAATTTACTTTTTCACTTTTACCTGTCTACATGATAGATAATCGGGGTAAAAAGAATCCTGTAACCTTCCACTGAACGTAAAATACTTACCTGACAAATTTCGTTACGATTACTTTAATTCAGCGTGAATCATGGTCTCGATACAAACGGACATACTGACAAACAAATATGATGTGATGCCAAAACTTTGGTCCCCTTTTCACAGGAATTGTGCCGACGCAGGAGCATAAAATTTGGCACACTTATAGTTTATGTGTAGGACAAGTGCAGAATGCTAATATTTTTCAATTATAATGCTTATAAAGTACATCAAGATCAAAGATTACCCACGCTACCATGCATTTGACACACACAAACAAATATATTAATGACAACGATAAAAGATCACAGATGGCGCACTAGAAAGTTTGGAAACAAAGTAGTTCGTCTCGAGAAATGAAAATGGCGTTCTCATCAACAAGATACAAAAATTTACTATCGTCAAATTTTGACCAACGGGTGACCTCTAGTTCAAACTTCAAATAACTCTACAAATGCGTCCTGCTAAACTTTTAGTCAACAGCATCTACACAGTATTCGCCTTCAGAATTCACTCTTCTACAGGTTTATTAGAAACTTACTGTTCCGGCGAACTTCGTTCAGTTTGTATGGGAAAATTGAAATTTTTTTTTCTAGTTTCCTCGCAGTTTTCTCTTTTTCATATATTTTAAACCTTCCTAAGACTCGAACAAATAAATAATTCAAAACCTAAATTACACAAATCAATTCAGCCGTTCTCGAGTTTTAGCAAGACTAACGAACAGCAATTGATTTATATGTTTATAGATATAGATGGTAACATCTATATCTATAAACATACGCTAAAAGGAAGCTTTGTAACCTTTTTTCGAAAATTATGCAGAAAAGTGTGTTAAATTTGCAGAGAAAGTTAATATGCTGCTAATTTTCAAGTAAGCAACAAGTGATTGAAAAAATAATCACAGGCGCTAATTAAATATGTTATCATAAATTACATACACATTTCTTTTGATAGCCCACTTATTCGAGGTGATAACATTTCTAGGCCAGATGTTCAGATCTGTCTTGGATAAATACATATTGTCCTTATAAGGGGATGGTTTTTTTTATAAATTACACCCACTTTAGATTAATAACACCTAAAACATCAAATTATACATCAAAGTAAATTAGTCCTTTAATGTGTGAGGTCGCAAATCTATCGCCAACTATGTTTTTCTAATCCAAACGCGGACAACGACGCTTAATTAAATTTAGGTTAGGTAATACCTAATTTTGCACTAATTGATTTAATATTCAGTACGAAAGTACTATCATCTATGTCGTAGAATACAATATTCATTTATTGCACTATCTTACACAAGACTTTGGTGCAAGCGCTTTGCGCTGTCTTACGAATTTTCGATCAGGTCACGTGTCTGTCGTTTACAAGTTTCTACTCATTCCAAAAAAAGTGCGCAACGCCACTAAAGAAGTTTTGACTTTGAAAACATTTTTGAACTTTTTTACACACCTAGATTTAACTGGTACTAGTGCAAATTTTTTGGGTTTTAAACTATATTATTTAACTATTGGAAACCTTATCAAAATAAAAGATGTGATGTCATCAAAAATACAAATACTATAAAAATACAAGCCAAGTCCCTTACAGGGAAGGCAGGGAGTGTAGAGCACCAAATGTCACGACCTTGCAGACTTGTCTGGCTTCCTCAACATTCTTTAATCTATTCACACAAACATGCCAGTATTGGAGACTCTCAGACAAAACATAAGAAATTTGATCATGGAATGTCAAACTAAGACTTTCGGGTACCTTGCATCCGGATGGAACGTGGACGTGAAAACGTGGATGTTTAAGTGCTTTGTCAAAATACAAATAAACAAAAACAGAAAAATTTGAATTTTTGAACAAAAAATTCTTTTTCAAAATTTCAAATTTTTCTTTTTTATTTGAGAAGAAACTTATCGGCTAATGATTGAGGACAAGTCCTACATAATATTTTCCTTAACTATGGCAAGCAACTTACGAGTACCTCATTCAACTCTTAAGCATTATATATAACATTTAATGCAATGGAATAATCCCGAGAACTATAATAAAGGTGCAACGAATTGGAAATCTTATACATCTTCCCAGAGCCCACCGGAAATGACTATTATCTACTTTATCCTGTAAGAGACAAGTGATTCCGGTGCAAGTGTACTCAGTGTACTAGAGTACTATTGAGGTCGGAATCCGAATGGGGTAATGTATGCTACTAACCTGGGGTTACGTCGCCATTTTCAAGCTTTTGCTTTTTAATTTTCAACAAAAAAACAACTTATTTATTTCTACTTAAATAAATAAATAAATAATAATAAGGAAAAATCCCTGGATAAGTCACATAAAATTGAATCTAACCCAAATGTAAGCAAATTATATGCTTGTGTTATGGGTGTTAGTCAACGATTCCAATACATACAAATACTTAAATAGATACTAGCCACTAATACTATGCTAGCCACTTGACCACCGAGGCGGTCTTAAGCTTGGAGACAGTGGCTTAATAGATTAAGTGAAATGAAAATTAGTATACAGGCTAGACAGTAAGATATACTAATATTATAAAGAGGAAAGATTGAATTTTTTGTTTGTTTATATGAAATAAGTAGACTCCGAAACTACTAGACCAATTTCACAAATTCTTTCACCTTTAAAATTTCAGATTATCCCCGAGTGACATAAGGCTTTGTTTCATCAAAATCGGTGCAGTAGATGCCAAGATACGCAAGCAAAGCTGTGTGAAACTGCTAGTACAGAATAAGAGGATCACGAAATCTTTTAAAACAGGAAAATACGAAATACAACTCCCACACGCAACTATACCAACAAAAATAAATCACTGGTAATATGATAAAAACAAGTAACTGGTACACAGACTTAGGTCACTAAATATAGACAGGTACAGCAGTCAATCTCATGTACTATGTATTCACTTTTAGCAACTACTTTCGGCGGTCGTGCTAGGGTTGTCATTTTTGTATAATCACAAAAAAAAAACAAGTAGTGTCCTCGTAACTAGTTGTTTGATTTGTTGTCGAGAATGAACAAGGAAGAACGGACGCGTAAACTAATAATAATTACTAAATAACTAAAAACATATTTGTATTCTCCATGTTGTTTCGGGCTCCTTTGCAGAATAGACCATCTGCCTTCTTGTGCCAGGCAGCTCGAAAAAGGCGAGCATAGGCTTACCGTCTGACTAGGTGGTACAGTGAAATCGAGTAGTATCTTCACGCCCATTTTTCCCCGAAGAGGTAGGCAGAGGCACAACCAGGGCACCCACGACTAACTGAAGACACTAAGTCCTACAATGTGATAGGTGGCAAGCCTATCGCTAATCGAGCACATATCGAATCCCGAGCATTTTTTAAACTAGAAAATTGGAAAAACCAAATTTTATTTTTGTGACCCGACTCGGGATTCGAACCCGGGACTTCATGCAATCAAGTCTAACACCTGAACCGCAAGATCACAGAGGCGATAATAATGGCTGACATTATGGCGGTGTGAATAGGTAAGGCGGTGGTAATAATCCGGGCAAGTCCCTGCGAGACTCTACCACCTAGCGAAGTGGTCTTTATAGATTCACTAGCTGCCCGCCCTCGCTTTGCTTCGGTTATTCAAGTTAAGGGGGGAATGCAGTAAGCGCGCATGTCTATGCTACGCTTCAACGATATTTAATTTTGCGCCTGAAAATTTTAACTTTTTGATAACTCATTAGTAGTTAATTTGTTTCTGATAGTGTTAAAGGCAATTTTGATCTAAATTACACGCATAACGTATCTAATAAATTTATTTGATTAAGGGTTAATACTGTATTGTTAAAAATATGTTCTAAACTAATTTAAGTAAACGCAAAATACGGTAATTGTAGGTTATTCTTTAAAGATAGACATATACCACCACTTACTTTTTTTGAGATCTATCGAAGAGGGAAAATCTCACCATACATTGTTTTGTTAAAACTCAAAAGGTTTTAGCAGCGTTTTCGAGGAAAGCTCCCGATCGGCTTATTTTTTTATGCCGACATATTGAACTAACATCTTTGTAATATCGTTGGTTTGTACAAAACATAAACTTACTACACACTAAAACCTTCCTCAAGAATTGTTCTATCTATTGTTGAAAACCGAATGAAAGTCGTTTAGTACTTTTCGAGTAAATCGTGAACAAACAGACAGACTCGGCGAGGGACTTTGTTTTATAGTATAAATATTGATATTGATGATATTAATAATATAGCGTCTAGAGCGATGTCTATAGGTGCGTTGTTCAAACCTACTGTTACATACACAATTTGTCCTCTGCACCTCTGTTTATAAGCGATTAGATGTACCAGCTATTTTACCTTGCAAACCAGAATTTAACGGTGATATTATGGTGGCAGGATTAGGTAAACCGTTAGTGAAAATCTTGGCAAGTTATTGTAAAGTCATGAAGACACTCGCCTTCACCGAGCTGCTGGGTAGAAAGCCAGGCTTGGAACCGATACTAAAAGTACAGGTGCTATACCGGTACTTAGAGGTTTCGACTTCAATTCCTGGATTCTGCTTAACAAGTGAGTACCTGTACTCCTTATACCGAGTATTTACTAAACCTGTATTTAACGGGTACTTTTATTAGGTACTAGTACCGATATACCATACCATAATAAAGGTACCCGTTAAATACAGGAGAGCCGTTGCTAATTATCTTTGTCAGGTTTCGGTAATATTTAAATCTGTCCAGAAGGAACAGAGATATCTTCTATCTGTACTGGTACCGATAAATACTTGTGCTTAATAAAGGTACCCGTTAAATACAGGAGAGCCGTTGCCAATTATCGTTTTCAGGTTTCGGCATCATTTAAATCTGTCCAGAAGGAACAGAGATGTCTTCGATTGAAGAAAAAATATTACGTAACATATTTTATGGTACTAGTAATATCAAACCAACCCTTAAATCAATACTAATTCTAGTTTTGATACAAACAGTACAGGTAACACCTTTGGTATCGGTATTGCTCTAAGGCCGTTACTACCGGTTTCCAAAACTATCGAGGTTTTAAACCCTGATAGAAAGAGCCCTAGACTACAAAGAAATATTTAAAAACAGCTGACTGCGCTCTTGGACCCTTCAGTAACAACCAGCAGGCAATAGGGTTTCGACGCCATTAAAAAACACAAATGGTATTAATAGTTATGACTGATAATCTTATATTACTTGTGACCGTTCTCTTGCACACCTGACGGTTTGTTTGACTAGCTGTTGAATGCCGTCTACGAGGTCGTCAAAATACAATTTTTCAAGAACCCAACAACTCTGTCGTCTATCCTTTGTGTAGTTGTACGACATGTGACGTCATTTCAACTGTGATCAGCTGATTTTATCCAGTACAATGACATCTAGAGTCTACCTTTTTTAAATAAATTTTATTTCTTCTTGAAATGGGGAAATTGGAACATTCTTAATTATTTTACGGTAGAGATCCCCTTACTTTTCCGGGGGGCTGGAAGTTAGGATAGTCGATAGATATGCACGTTAGATCCAACAACTCAGTCTCAGGACACCGCCGCACCGATAACATTTATGGTGTGTATGGGTGACGATTATCTCTTATCATCACAAGAGTTATGTCCTTGTCCTTGTTACCAAGCATTGATGATAAGAAGCATAGGAAAGAGACGTTACCAGTTTTTCTTTTTAGGCATCGGTATCATTTAAATCTATCGAAAAGGAACAGGGATATCTTCTATTGAAGGAAAAAATATAACGTAATATGTTTTCTTCTATAGATAATATTGAACCAGTACCAGTATAAAATCTTTAAGCCAATGGTATCTGTACTAAAAACACAGGTAACGTTACCTTAAATACCTTTGGCATCGGTAATATTGGCCGTTACTACCGGTTCCCAAAAATATTATCGGTATTTCAAGCAACTTATGGGACTCGTCTATGCGTATGTGTGACTAATAGTCCAGTGAAAAAAAAAAAAA
>NJDD01000925.1:86082-108334 GCA_002245505.1 Calephelis nemesis
TGTATATTTATGTATTAAACTAACACACTGTAAAAGTAATATATGTTATTTGCAGTTAAAAAATATTTTTTTTCTTTATTACAATATTTATGGCAAGACTAGGTATAGGTGTATTCTACCACATTAATAATGGTACTTTCATAAATATCAAAAATGCACAACGTTAACATTCAAGTTTTCACTTCTACCGGCACACCCGGAGTGCAAACAGTCGTTTTTTTAATATATATATAGATTTAACGAAAAAGTTGCGCCCAGGGCGCTAAAAGTGCTAAAACGATATAGGTTGTATATTTAAAAAGGTTTCAAATCTATCTCAGACATTTATTTCATTTGCCGATATCCAGGTGTTTGTCAGACTGGACATTCGATGTCGGCGATAATTTGATAACAGATACATGTTCTGATATGTAGATACTGATTAACAATTTGAAGTAGATACACTTTGACAACTTACCGAAATTTAATTAAAATAACAATTGTTTATTAAATTTCGGTACTTTGTCAATTAATTGTAATCTTTTGGAAACTACACCATTTTCTACTTGATAAAGAAGGCGAAGAAGCTCTCGTAAAAGATAATGTTGGTATGTAGACACCAAGACTTAGGTGCGCTGCTGTTCTGAGGCCAGAGCGTTAGACCTACTATGCAAATATACCCTGGACACTACCCTACGCACCACTAACGGCCAATACTAATAACCTATCTACAGATTAAGATAGGACTTCTAGAGCTTTATTGTTAAGATATGCTTGTTAATTATTGAAAAATAGCAGCGGTTACCAGGCAACTGATCTAAAATAGCACGATCTTTTATCTTGGATAGAGGATTGACTTTGACCGTAAGGCGACAGAAATAGGTAAGACGGTTGATCCCTTTCCGCACAAGTTGCTGCGCTCTGGGCAAATATCACTACATGTTATAAAACAAACTTTAATCTTTAAAACAGTGCGACGAATTTTGATGCGATTTTTTTGATAGTTAAAATGATTGAAGAAGAAGGTTTATATAGAAGGTTTTGTCTTTGCACGGGCAAAGACGGGGCGGGCCGCTAGTAAATATTACACTAAATAATGATCTATATCTTAATACGTGATGCCAAAACTATAGACTCCTTTTTACGAAAATTGCCCTGACGCAGGAGCTTAAAATTTGGCACACTTATAGTTTATGTGTAGAAGAAGTGCAGAACGCTACTATTTTTCAATGATAATGCTTATTAAGTACATTAAATCAATAAATAAAACATTACCCACACTACCATGCATTTGACACACACAAACAAATATTTTGATGTTGACGATAAAAGATCACAAATGGCGCACTAAGAAGTTTGGAAACAAAGTAGTTGGTCTTAAGAAATGAAGATCGTTCTTATTAGCAAGATATTAAAATTTGGATATAAAAATATTAAAATGGTCGAATTTCGGCCAATGGGCGACCACTAGTTAAAAATAAAAATCCAACTGCATTTAATAACTACAATCAACACCACACCAAAATTTACCATATTTTATGTATCGATTGTTAGATGCTGGATCTGATGATAAAATAAACTTTAGAATCATACTAACTGGTTACATACAGGTAACATAGAAATATGCATAAAAACATATATTATAAAAACCCCTTTTTCTGAAGCAGAAAAATTTGACCGCCTCGTTGGTCGAGTGGCTAGCGTACACGCGTAACTACATCGACTTACTGCGAGGCTCGGGTTCGATTCCCGACGGGGGCAGACATTTGTGTGATGAACATTTAGATGTCTGCATTTCCGGGTCTGGGTGTTTATTAAATTTATTCTGGTATCTATTTAAGTATTTCTATGTATTAGTATCGTTGACTAACACCCATAACACAAGCATATAATTTGCTTACTTTGGGGTTAGATTCAATTTGTGTGAGTTGTCCAGAGATATTTATTTATTATTTATTTTATTATTATAGACGGCGTTTAGGTACATTCTACAAGAAACAAGAACTTAATTTTCCTTTAAAAAGTAAAAAAATGAAGAGATTCGGTAAATCACCCCACTTTCACCCCCACAACTTTAAACACAAGCACATAAGTTACCTTTAATACAAAAAAAGACGGGTTGCACTCCGGGAATTCCGGCAGAAGTGAAAACTTGAACATTAACGTTGTGCATTTTTGATATCTTGGAATAGTTAGGGAATAATTTTGCACGAATTTATTTAATTATCAGTATAAAAGTACCTACTATCATTTATGTGGTGGAATACAATATTCATTTATTGCGCTATCGTACACAAACACGACAACATGAACATTCGTGCAAGCGTCCTGCGCCGTCTAAACGAAACAAGTAAGAAATGTATGCGCAGGCATACATTTTCGCCGCGCCGTAGAAAGAGAGGGGGATACTTTCTCTCCCACGCCGCGCCAGCTGTTAACTCTCCATCCATCACTAATTATTTTAGGCCACGTGTCCTGATGCGAGTTTAGAAGTTTTACCCATTCCAAAAGAAGTGCGCAACACCGGTAATGAAGTTTTTAGTTCAAAAAAAATGTTTTAAACCAGTCTTGTTTCATTACGGAATTGAACGAATGATATTTGTAACTTTTATCTGTTACCTGCTATATTCTTTTTAATAATTCTTTTTCTTCTTTCTTATGGATATGGCTTATAACTTTTTTTCACATAATAAAAACTATAATACCAGGTTCAACCTAGGAGTACTTCACTCGGTGTTTATTAATAATAAAATAATAAAAGGGTCTTCTTAGTAACAAGCACAGATACCTACAATAGACAAGATTTTATTTGAACTTAGTTTTTTTATAACTCGAACAGTGACTGTTCTATGTTTTTTAACAGCTTTTGAAAAAGAAAAAGGTGTTCCTTTCCAATATTTTTGGTGCTTGTTAAATAGTTTCTTCGGCATTTCTAAACCAAATTACTTTTTTTTGAAAGATAGAAAGAAAAAAATTACTTGTGGAATATGCGTGTTGAAGTTGTTACAACCGCCCGGATTGGTGCCATCGCATTACCTATTCCTGTCGTCATAACGTCAGTGCTTGCCGTTGACGTGATCCGGTTCGAAATATAAGGTAGCCGGTAAACTTACGTTTTCTCGAGGCCTAACATCCCGGCCTCGGGTTGTCAACGTAGCATTACCACCTTTGGTGCCTCTAGGCAGCTTGAGTTTCTTATTATCAGGAAATCTGTCTGCTTGTTTGGTTTCCAATATCATAAAAAAATGAATAGATAATTTACTTTTTAAAATCAAAGTTATGCTATGGTTATATTATTAATGTTAGAATATAAAAGTATCTTCACGTCCATATCCCCAAAGAGGCAGGCAGAGACACAACTAGTGCTCCTACGACTAGCCGAAGACACTACGTCCCACAATGTGATAGGTGGCAAGCCTATCGCCAACCGGGAACATATCCTAACTCGAGCAACATTTTTTTTATTATAAAATTGTAAAAATCCAATTTCTATTTGTCCCTCATACAGTGTAGTCCATCGACTGAACCGCTAGACCAAAGAGGCGATCAGACAGAGTCTGCCTTGTCATTAGTTGTCTCGCGAAATATGGTGAAATGTTGAATAATATTGTGTAATATGTCTTCTTGCGGCAGACTAAGATTCCTAAGTTATAAATATATCTTCAGTTTGTTTTACTGGATAAGCATTTTTCTAGTTATTCCGCCGTCACATTAAGTCAAATGTGAAAATCTCGATTTAAGAAAATGGTCTATAAAAAAGTATCTGTCCCCACCACAATAATTGGGGGCTAAGTACTGATTTACAGTATAAACGGATTCGAAATACAAAAAAAAACGGGTTGCACTCCAGAAGTGCCGGCAGAAGTGGAAACTTGAATATTAACGTTGTGCATTTTTGATGTACTTATTAAAATGGTCAGGGAATAATTTTGCTTGAATTGCTTTAATGATCAGTATGAAAGTTCTGTCATTTACGTGGAATGCAATAGTCTCGTGCTTAGTCGGACGTTTTTGGATTCGCACTGTAATCGTACAATCCGTAAAATGTACTACTACACTGTATAGTACTAGTAGTACCTACCTATTAGTACTCTTTGTTAAACCATGGAACTTCAGTACGCTACCTACCTACTATTACGGCCACTTCATAATTTACCTCGGCCAGTTAAAATAGACTTATGAGATGAAATATGATGAAATATTAAATTTTTCAAACTAATACATAATTCAATTCAATATAATATACATGTGTATATCGATTTTCCTTCTACTATTATTGCCTTTGTTAAAGTTAATTTTTTTTTTCAAAAACAATTAAACTTCTTCACAATGTTGTACTGTAATTTCTATAACCTAAAACTTAGTGTGCGTGTGTGCGTGTGTGTGTGTGTGTTTTTTTTATAACAATGGAAGGCAAACAAGCAGACGGATTTCCTGATGGTAAGAAATTCTCGCCGCCTAGAGACACCAAAGGTGATAACGGTGCTTTGTCAACCAGAGGCCGCGCCGGGGTGTTAGGCCTCGAGCAAGTAAGTTTACCGGCTACCTTACCCTCCGAACCGGAACACGTCATGACGTTATGGCGGCAGGAATAGGTAAGGCGGTGGTACCAATCCGGGTGAGTCGCTGCGAAACTCTACCACCTAGAAGGATGTCACGGTGTTAGTGACGGTAAGCCTATGCTCGCCTTTTACGAGCTGCCTGGCACAGGGAGGCAGATGGTCTATTCTACAAAGGAGCCCGGACCAATACGGGGGGGGAGGGTGTTTGTCTTATATGTTTTGTTTGGAGTTTAATGGAAAATTTTATTTTAAGATTATTCATATAATTATTTTCAAATTATTTAAACGCGGCTTGCATTTACATAAGTAATTGTAGTACCTACTTTAATATACTACAATTAAGTTAATATGTACATATCAATCAGGTTTATGTATCCGTACTTTTTTATAATTACCTTTAGATGTATTATTCATCATTTTATGTAACCGAATGCGAAAAAGTCGTTGTCACGTAAAATCTTAGCCCGTAAAACCGACTTTATAGGTAACCATTTTTTACTTCAACTCACATTTGGCCAATTTTCATGGGGCTAACTAAAGCTTTTTGGAGGACTAGATCCATGTCTATTAGTTCTACATGTTAAGTGACTCAAACATAATACGTGATGCCAAAACTTTGGAGCCCTTTTTACGAAAATTGTGCGGACGCAGGAACATAAAATTTGGCAAACATATAGTTTATGTGTAGCAAATTTTTTCAATAGGTAATGCTTAAGAACATTATTAAATAAAACATTACCCACACTACCATGCATTTGAGACACACAAACAAATATATTGATGACAACGATAAAAGATAACAGATGGCGCACTAAAAAGTCTGGAAACAAAGTAGGTTGGTCTTAAGAAATGAGGATGGCATTCTTATCAACAAGATATTAACATTTATTATGGTCGAATTTCGACCAACGGACGAGCACTAGTCTAAAAAATGAATTCCCATTTCGCGTGGTCATCGCATCACGCCTGAACAGATTGACGGATTTTACTACTTTTTTTTTGCTGTTGGGAATATTATCAGGAGAAGATTCTTATGAAGAGAAAACCCGGGAAATTGTAAAAGAAATTGGGAAAACAATTTCAAATGTTTTTTGTTTTTTTTTTGTTTTGTTGTGTTATGTCATTTATGTGGTTATATACGTAGCAAGCTACGTATATAATCCAGCAACCAGGCTGCTAGTTTAATATAAATCTTTTTGTAAGTGTACTTAATTTAAATAATATTTCTTTGTTAAATTTGCAACCGTGTTTTAGTCAACCTTTTGACGTGACAACGTCTTAAATTAGGTTGTGGCTCGGAGTCACTCTTGAAAAAGTGTAACGCCCGCACACGTCTGTTACGATGAGTCACCGAACGCGAAAAAGTCGTTGTCACGTAAAATCTTCGCCCGTAAAACCGACTTTACAGGTAACCATTTTTTACTTCAACTCACATTTGGCCAATTTTCATGGGGCTAACTAAAGCTTTTTGGAGGACTAGATCCATGTCTATTAGTTCTACATGTTAAGTGACTCAAACATTTCTTAAATTAAGACGAACAAAATAACAACGTGTTTATCTGGGCTCCTTTGCAGAATAGACCATCTGCCTTCCTGCCAGGTAGCTCGTAAAAAGCAAGCATAGGCTTAACGTCACTAACAACGTGACATCCTACGAGGTGGCAGAATTTCGCAGCAACTCACCCGGTTTGGTACCTCCGCCCTACCTATTCCTGCCGCCATAACGTCTAATGCTTGCCGTTGACGTGTTCTGGTTCGGAGGGTAAGGTAGCCAGTAAACATCGACCACACATCCCAATAGACGCCTATTCTTTATAATTTTGCTTTGAAACAATTCTGGCAAATAGCTGAGGTGCGAGGAAGCGAGGCACTGCTTTTTTATTGGCCCTTGCAATGACGACACGTCATAATCATGAACAGATATGTAAGATTAGGGATGAGATATATTTAATACAAATAATATATTTTATCGATATGCTTTTTTTTTATTTTATAAAGTGCGACATTATAACGGATTATTTCGCATTTTGTTATTGCACTTGTATAATATATTAGGTACTTGAATATATTAGGTCCTTACATCTGAAATTAGGGTAGGGGTGGATGAATTGATTGATGAATTCATTGATCCCTCTATTAAAAGACCATTCAAACGGGAACCAATAAAATCTTTGAACGTGGTTTGGACTGCCCCCTCGAAATAGATTTTTTTCTTTTGCTAAACGTTATTTAAATTTGAAAAAATAGTAATCTGTTGGAGTTAGGTTCAGGTGGATGCTTTTTACATTTCAATTGATGCTCTTCTAATTGAGAAGTCGTCTGTTGTGCAGTATGTAGTCTAGCATTGTCATGAAGCAGCAGTGGCGTAAAGTTTATAAAACAATCTTCTGCAAAATATTGAGATTTAACACACTTTATTTGGAACTTGGAATTCGGAAACCAATTCTCTCGACTGGTTTCTTTAAACTAAATTAGATTTTTTATTTTATTATCTTGTGGATACCTTATATAAATGACATACTTATCAAATTGAATTGTTTTTATTCATACGAGTAATTTTCACCTGAACTATAGAATATCGTCAAAATACTGTAAACAAATTAGTTTTAAAATTGTCTCAGCCCTTTGAAAGTTTTATGGCATACTGACCGCAACATCGCCTATAGGAACCAGTGTTGAATTTATATCACCCAGATAACCACCTTGAAAGAGTTGAAAGAGTTCATTAAAATCAGCTCAAATATTTATGAGTTATTCAATGACATATAACAGCGCCCTCTACCGCGTTTTAGTTCAGTAGTTCAGTTTTCCATCGTATTGATCCGGGTCTGCTGACTACAATAGATCACCTGCCCCTCTGCCAGGCACCTCATAAGAGGCGAGCAGAGGTAAAAAAGGTAATTGTCAACATAGGCCATTATTATCTGTTACCATAAAGAGAGCCGTGTGCTTGTTCGCTGACTTCTCACATAAAAAAGAGTAACTATCTAGTAGCCAACTCAAAAGTACGTAGAGTAATAAGTTTTTTATTATTTCTGTCAGTGTTTAAATTTATCGATGAAATACATAAATACCTACATACAATACCGGCACAAGACCGGTATCCTATTGAGGGCAAATAAAGAAAAATATCAATAAAATAGACTTGCACAGTAGTCCATCACTAGCTGTATGCAAACGAAAGTGATAGCTTGAAAATCACATGTGTAAGAAAAGGACATAAACACGCATCTAACAATGACCGACCAGTATGAACTCCGATAGACATCAAATAATTTAATATGTATAATGTTTTTATTTTTAATCAAGCTACGGAAAGTTTTACCATCTTTTCGGTAAATTAAAGTGCGGCTGTCTTTACCGTACAATTTAATTGAACATAGATTCATTTTTAAATCTATTTTTTATTTTTTTATACAATAACGCGACAATGTTTACAGGTCACAAACCTGGTCGATACTGTTCATATCTTTTTAAGTAATAAGCTACATAAGAACAATTACACTTATGTGTTGACAGAAACTGGTTGCCTTACATGCGGCGTCTATAGGGATGTGTGGTCGATGGCAGTAAACTTATATTTTGCTCGAGGCCTAACATCACGGCCTCAAGTTGGCAACGCACCATTACCACCTTTGGTGTCTCTAGGCATTGTGAATTTCTTACCATCTGGAAATCCGTCTGCTTGTTTGTCTTCCATTATCATAAAATAAAACAAACAATACATTTTCACATTTCATAATAATTAAGGAGATGTGAATTTTAGTAAAGAATATGCAGTTAATTCTGATTAAGTAATACGTACGACATACACAGTCATACATATGTAATATGCAAAATGGGCTTTATTTACGAGTACTCTTGAAGAAATAAAAAAACTTAGATTTCAATTGTTGGTAATACGGATTTACATACTTGTGTTGTTGCGCTCACTGACGGCATTCGTAACAGTGAGATCCGAGAGAGAGTGGTATTGAAATAAAGTGTAGGTGTTAAAATGTTAAAGGGCGTACTTCGCTGGTTCGGTCATGCGGAAAGAATGGCAAATAAAAGATTGATAAAGCAGATATGCAATGCGAATGTGGATGATATAGGCACCCGGAGATAGCGAGGTTGATATTCCATGATCAAAGCACTCGAGTGTTATCCGAGGGTGGTGTCAAAATTATCCGGATGGATCTGCAAGGATCTGCGAGAAAGATTTGCCAGTCAATGCTCTCTGCCTACGCCGCAAGGGACTTGGCGTGAAGATACGTTGTCGTTGTATTGTTCAAAGAAACTGTCTGTTCAATTATGTGTTTTTATGAAAGTGGTTACCGTAGACGTTAAAGGTGCGTTACTGTTCGTGCCTAGAATGTTAAAACTATTGTGAACGTCTACCGGATTTCCTATCCTCTGGACCAGAATATAGCACTGTCACTACAGCAACAGGAATAGGTGGCATCCTACTCCTCTAGCCACTTTTACAAAGCTTGTTTATTGTATACTAGCTACCCAGCAAACTTCATTCCATCCATTCAGTTTGTATGGGAATAAGTAAAATGAGATAAAAAGTGTCCTATATACCCGTCTTCTAGTTCTTATCTCCCTATTAATATTCAGCCAAATCAGTTCAACTGTGTTTTAGTTAAAGTGTAACTGACACGACTTACTTTTATATATCTATAAATTTATTGTACTTATTTGTTTATTAATTATTACTAGCTGGTATTCGCGTATCACGTTTGAGATATCGGATTAAAAAAGGTTGCTAACCTTTACCAACCACCAATCTATTTCCAGGCTAAAATTAATCTTTTATATTTCGATACAGAAATGGAGCATACTATATGTAGGTTGTATAAAGTAACTGAAGCTATTAACATGCTATCGAAAATCTGCAGCCACCACTGACCCATTTAACAAATTCCATTTCTTTCTTCTTTAGAAAGATTTATGGAATTTATTATAGGTAAGCGAACTACGAATGTTTATGTATTCCACATGTGGTTTGTTTACGATAAATATCTAAGATCTTTCTAAAGAAGAAATAAAGTATAAATTAAATTAGTTAAATGGGTCAAAATAAACATATCAGACCTTTCTAAAGAAGCATAAAAGGAACAAGTTAAATGAGTCAACAACAAATAAATATCTTTAATCTTTGTAAAGTATAAATAAAATTAGTTAAATAGGTCAACAAAAAATATATTAGATCTTTCTAAAGAAGAAACAAAAGAAATTTTGTTAAATAGGTCGACAATAAATATCTTAGATCTTTCTAAAAAAGAAGTAGATCTTTTTAAAGAAATCAAAAGAAATATCTTATACCTTTCTAAAAAAAGCATAAACGGAATTACTTAAATGAGTAGAATTGAAATTTGTATCTTAGATCTCTCTAAAGAATTATAAATGGAATTAGTTAAATGGGTTAACAATAAATATATAAGATTTTTATGAGAATGAATAAACGGATTTAGTTAAATGGGTCAATAATTAAATGTTTTAGATTTTTCTAAGAATGAATAAATAGAATTAGTTAAATGTGACAATAATAAAAAATGTTAGATTTTTCTAAAGAAGTATAAATGGAATTGCTAAATGAGTCGATAAGAAATATGTATCTTAGATCTTTCTTAGGAAGTATAAAAGGAATTAGTTAAATGCGTAGACAATTAAATATCCTAGATATTTCTTAAGAAGTATAAATTGAATTAGTTAAATAGGTCAACAATAAATATTTTAGATTCTCTAAAGAAATATAAATGGAATTAGTTAAATGGGTCAATAATAATTAATACCTTAGATCTTCTTAAAAAAGTGTAAATAGAATTAGTTAAATGGGTCAACAATAAATATCTTAGATCTTTCTTAAGAAGTATAAATTAAATCAGTTAAATAAGTCAACAATAAATATTTTAAATTTTTCTAAAGAAGTATAAATAGAATTAGTTAAAGGGGTCAACAATAAATATCTCAGATCTTTTTAAAGAAGTATAAATGGAATTAGTTAAATGGGTCAACAATAAAAATGTTAGATATTTTTAAAGAACAATAAATGGAGTTAGTTAAAAGGGTCATCAAAACATATATTAAATCGTTTTAAAGAAAAAATAAATGGAATTACTCAATTGCATATTAACGATAGGTCGTTAATAGCTGCGGTTACCTTAAACAACTATACGCACTTTCGCATTTGTAATAGGTAGTTCAAACCATTTTCTAATGACAGAAAACACGGTGACAAAAACTAAACATAACAGAGTATTAATTACAAATTTAAGTTCATTAAGAGTCAAATCCATAGCAATGTTATTAATAAAAAGTGTGTTTGTTTGCTCTTTCATTTTGCAAGAAGCAAAGTAGTATTTCTTTCATTCGCCGATATGAGTAGCCGGAGAATGACATAGGCTAATTTTTAGTCCGATATCTAAAAGTTTACGTGCGGGAAAACTAAACAGCGTAATTACGCTAGTTTAGGGCAACATTAAGACACAGTATTAAATGTGATAGTTAACCTACCACTACGTACATGTATTCGCACATATGCAATAGAGAAATTACAAATACAACAAATAACCTAAACTAAGGAGATACACAAAGGCAGCCTTACCTACAAGTCGGCGATCTCTTCCAGGCAAACCTGAAGTATGGAACAAGATTTAGCGAGATACTGTACAATGGTGCACTTAATGTATAAAAATGCATCTAGCAGCTGTAGACGTTATAACTCGTCCTAAAAGCAGAAGCTTGTCTCAATAATTATAAGTAATTGTATTTAAAACAAACAACAAAAATCAAATGCAATCTACATTACAGTGAATGCAAAAAGTGACGCTTTAACATACTTTTGTGCGCTCTTAATACCTACGCAGAGAGAATTCCAAAGCCTCACTGTTTGCGAAGTAAAAGAACGGCTATAGTAACAAGCGTTTTGAGAGGGAACTTGGAGAGTATAATTATCACTGGACCTGAGGAGTTTTACCTCACTTTTACAAAAGTTAAATCTCTCCTTTAAATAAATAGGCGCAAATGAACTAAAGAGAATGGAGTACAAAAGGGAGAGGATATGGCAATTAGTAAGTTAGTAAGTACCTTCACGTCCATATCCCAGAAGAGGTAGGCAGAAGCACAACCAGGGCACCCACGACTAGCTAAAGACACTAAGTCCCACAATGTGATAGGTGGCAAGGCTATCGCCAACCGGGCACATATCCAATTCCAAGCAACATTTTTTTATTAGCAAAATTGGAAAAACCACATTGTCTTTTCGTTGTTCGACCTGGGAATCGAACCCTCATTAAGTCAAATCCAACAATTGGACCGCAAGACCACAGAAACGATCACAGAGAGGATATGGCAGTTCCGGTGAATGTTGAGAGCTGATAGGCAACCACTAGAGCTTAGCACGAAATTCGGAAACGTAATCATATTTACGCAATGAAAATATGAATCTAATACGGAGATTTTGAAGACGTCCAAGTTTATTTATTTGCTCAACAGTGAGATTAACGTAACTAGAGTCAGCATAATCTAAGATTGAAAGTAATAAGGAATAAGCAAGCATAATCTTGGTAGGAATTGTAAGCAAAAAACGAAGACGCTTCAACAAATTCATAGCACGAAAAATTTTCCAACTGACCTCCTGTTTTTGCTTAGTCCAAGAGAGAGTATTGTCTATGAAAACACCTAGATTTTTAACAGAGTTACTATATGGGATAGTGACATTAATCTAATCCACACTAGACACCAAATTATCTTATTAATAAGTCCGAGGCTACCAATATAATGACCTGAGTCTTGATTGGATTAAGTTTAAGACCTATTTACTCCTATTTTTAATCCTGACCAGATAACTATTAATAAGGGTAATGGCGTTGTGAAGTTTTGAGAGGCGAGAATGCGTGTAAATTTGAAGATCATTTGCATAAATGTGAAAAAATTTTAATACATAACGACTTCGTTAATACGACATAATTTTTTTTTCTTATGTGAGAGATCAGCGGAGAGGTACCCGTGTTAGTACTTGTTTGCAGAATAGACCATCTGCCTTCCTGCCAGGCCGCTCTTGAAAGGCGAGCGTAGGCTTACCATCACTAACACTGTGGATCCCTACTCGGATAAGATACTGCATAGCTTTTTACCACCAGAGATCTTTTTAACCTGTGCTCGTCTCTTAAGAGTTGCCCGGCAGGAAAGCAAATGGGCCTTTCTATATACCAGACCAGGACTAACACCTATCAAGTACAAATTCACACCGACACCCGTAAAAAAAAGCACGAAAAGCAAAATAATAAAACATACATGACAAAATATTGCCCGTAGCTACGCCCGTTTAGTAAAGTTATTTAGTTCTTCATCGGGAAACCGTTTAGATATAGGGATAAAAAATAGCCTATGTCACCCACCAGACGCCTAACTTATCCATACACAAAAATGACAAACTAGATGTCGATGACTGGGGAGACCTAGGTTTACATACCACTACAGATTGGTCGGGTATTATCCGAACGCGGTGTTAAGAGTGTCCAAAGTCGAAATATGTTAATAAAATTTATGTGGGAGCATCTCAGAATCATTACCGATATTAATGAATAAATTGCAACGTGGCTGCTAAAAATAGTTGGAAGTTGAAAGAAGTTTTTGTTGTTTTACTTTGTAGTATTACGGGTTTTAATACCAAATTAAAAAGTATCTTCATGCAAATATCTCCGAAGAGGTAGGCAGAGGATTATACAAATGATAATACACTTTCTATTTTTAAATTCTATTTTTCTTGTTGCCCGACCTGGGGATCGAGAACCCAGGCCCTCAAGAAGTCAAGTCCGACGCCGAAGGTACCACAGAGGTAAGGCAGTAAAACTTCAAAAAACATCTCCAGTTTTGTAAGTAGGTACATCTTGGTTATCAAAAATCTGGGTTACTAAATTTATCTTCAAAAAATAGTAACCGGATCTGGATCAAATTAATATGGGACCATCATTGAAATCACGGACTTTTACCTTAGAAAAATCATCACAAGAAGGAATCATCAAAATCCATTCATAATTTGGTGAAGAAAACAGACATATATTATATGAGCTAAAATTTCTTATTTTTTTATAATAATGGAAGGCAAACAAGCAGACGGATTTTCTGATTGTAAGAAATTCACGCGGCCTAGAGACACTTAAGGTGGTAATAGTGCGTTGCCAACCTGAGGATGGATCTTAGGCCTCGAGCAAAAGTAAGTTCACCGGCTACATTACCCTCCGAACCGGAACACATTATCAGCAAGCATTGAAGTTATGGCGGCAGGAATAGGTAAGGCGGTGGTACCAATCCGGACGAGTCGCGTTAGACCAAGTTTTCATTATCTTCGCGTATCCTCTCGTAACACAATTATAGCCGATGTTTTAGCCGAAGTCGCAAATATCAATATCATTAAAAATATGGTTAAACATCACTTTCTACGTTCATCTGACTTAGTTAAAGTTAAACTGTTTATATTTCCTTAAAATAATTTTGTTCCAATTAATATTTTATGCTTTACATTTCTTTTTCATGTATTAGTAGCACCATCGTTTACTCTGATTATAAATTCCCAATACAAGGTTGCCTGAAAGAGGTCTTAGTTTTGGTGATAAGGCCACCTTTGCGTTTCATTTAATTTTTAAGTTTTATTTTAATGTATTTATTTTTTGTTTATTTGGTGCACAGTTATTAGTTATTTTACTATTTACTATTCGCATAACAAGCATATAAAGAAAAGTAAATGCTTTATTTGAATCTGTTAAAATATGCTAAGATGACCCCACAATCACATCCGATATAACAAAGGAAAACAAGTCAATAAAATAGATTGAGTTATTAAACCGCTTAAAATGTTACAATGTACAATTTATGATACTTGAAGATAAAAAATGCACATCTTTACGTCAAGTCCTTTGCGAGGTAAGCAGAGAGTAATAAAAGCCAATTGTTACGATCCTTGTAGATTTCTATAAATTTTTAAGGAAGAAAAAATTTCGCCCCAGACAGGATTTGAACCTGTAACCTTTCGTCTCAATTCGACTAATGCTCTAACTAATTGAGTTACTGAGGATTCAAGTCCCGTGGCGAAATTTTTAATTCCTTTCTTACCCGTTAACGCGGGTAGTTATGTCCTGTAGACTTGCTTAGATACCACCACATTCATTACTATTTTCTTAAAGACACGTTTAAAATAAAAGTTGGTCGCGTGGCTACAAGTGGCTACAAGTACAACAATCAACCGCGAGACTCGGGTTTATTCCCGACGGGGGCAGGCATTTGTGTGATATTACATTTAGTTTAGATGTCTGTATTTCTGCAATAAATTTATTCTGGTATCTATTTGGATATTACTTTCTTTGATTATATCTCCGTAACAGAAGGTAGCCTGGAAGAGATCGCTATTTTGGCGATAAAGCCGCCTTTGTGTATCACTTGGTTTTAAAGTTTCTTTAAATGTAATTATTCTTTGTGTATTTTGGTGCACAATAAAGAGTTATTCTAATATATTCTATTCTTATATTTCTATGAATTAGTATCGTTGACTAACACCAATAACAAAAGCATATAATTTGCTTACTTTGGGGTTAGATCAATTTGTGTGACTTGTCCAGGGATATTAGGTATACAAATATCTAACTACCCATAAAGATGCTGACACAGAAATTTTGTTAATTACTTATTATTCTTATTTTTACGTCATAAAAAGGTAAACAAGGATATTTAGATATATATAATAATCGACTACACACTAGTTATTGGTGCGCTAACAACCCAAAGCTTAAAGTACGATCACAGGTAGGTACCTATTACATTACCGTGCTGAAAGCCTACGCTGTACCTAGCCAAAGATAAAAAAAGTTTATCAGCTATTCTGCATAAAGCGATTATGGTGAATACGAAAGTTTTGATGCCAGAAATAGATGAGGTACTGAGTTGCTTATAGCTTAGTAACTAGAAAACATTTGGCCTATAATCTTCAAAAAAAAGCAGGTTGAACTAGACGGTATGTATAATTATGTTATTATCATCATTATTTTCAGCCAGAGGACGTCCACTGCTGGACATAGGCCTCCCCCGAAATCACGGTCACCAGCCGCTTGTACCCAGCGACTCCCCGTGACTTTGACCAGATCTTCAGTCCACCGGGTGGGAGGTCGTTCAACACTACGTCCTCCGGTGCGGGCCGCCACTCGAGAACCTTTCTTCCCCATTGGTTGTCGGTTCTGCGAGCAATGTGGCCTGCCCATTGCCTCTTTAACTTGCTAACTCTCTGAACTATGTTGGTCACTCTCGCTCTCTTGCGGATCACCGAATTACGGATCATATCTCGTAGAGAAATACCGAGCATAGCTCTCTCCATATCACGCTTACCGACTCTGAGCTTATTTAAAAGACCCACATTTAACGGCCAACTCAAGAAGATACCCTTTAGCTTCCCGAACGATGCCTATCAGAGTTGGATTCGGCGGTCGACCTCTTTCTTAAGGCCCCATACTTAGTCAGCCAGAGGAGCCAATCACCGCACTCCACCGTTCCATGATTACTATGAAATGTTGCGCTCTAAAGTCTTAAGCGACAAATCACTACTTTTGACACTATAAAAGTAATTTGAAAAAAAAATTATAAAAACTGAAAAACTTGTCTTTTAGGTATAAAACTTATCTTTGTTTATGTTAAATCTGGTGTCGATATTTTCATAATTGAAGTAGACAGTTTGGTTTTGCTTTCAACTTTCAGATTTTTTTTCTGTCGAGCAAAATGAACCGTGTTTTGGAAACACTAGTCTTATAATAGCATATTAATGTTAATCTTGTGTATTTTAGTCACCAAGATCCATGATTGCTTTGTATGAAAAAAACATTATATTGCTGACGTTTTTTAGCATACACGGACCCTTAAAGTTGGATTTACCTAACTGAACAGCTTGAACTAACAACTTCAAGAATTGAGTTCCCAACTTGAACTGGTATAGGTGCAATATGAACGTTGGACAATGGACATAACATTCATCTTATCTAATACTAGCAGTTTCACGCAGCTTCGCCTGCGTAACTTGGCTTCTACTATACCGATTTGGATGAAACAAAATCTATGTCACTCGTGGATAATGTAGCTTCCGAATTGTGAAAGAATTTTTTAAATCGGTTCAGTAGCTTTTGAGCCTATTCATTACAACCAAACAAACAAACAAAGTTTTCCTCTTTATACCTAATATTAGTATGATTTAAAATTCTCGTGACACGGTATGCGTGATTGAACTCCTCCGAAACGGCTTGACCGATTCTTATGAAATTTTGTGAGCTTGTTGAACAGGTATGAGAATCGGCCAACGTCTACTTTTCATATCCCTAAGCGAAGAGGGTGACTCACCCCAATTTTTTTACTAAAATGACATCAAAGATATAGCAGAAAAAAGTCTGCCGGGTCAGCTACTATAAATAATAATATAATTATGTATACATAAAGTATTTTTCAGCCTCTTATCTAGGTATATCCACCCACAATAACCATCATAAAACATACATATCAATTCATTGCATTCTACGTTAAAGGACAAACTAATATAAAATAGGTATTATGAAGATTTTTAAGTGTAGATGTACTCAGAAAAGAAGCTGAAAAGTGATTTAAGCTAGTTCTTAAATTTTGGTTATTTATCCATCTTTCAAGTAGCAAGCAACGGACTGATATGTATTATATCGTTTTTTAAGAGACTGGATAGTGACAAAGGCTACTTTTTATTCCTTTATCTAAACGGGTTCCCGCGGAAGATCTAAATGTCTTTAATACCCGCAGAAATATAATTTAAATTACGATAAAATAATAATCTTGAAACGGTTCGCTTCTAATCTTTTTAGACAATTTTATAGATGTTTAGTCGCAAATCTATTAGTAATGCACCATGTACATCTTAGGTATCTACCTACTATTGTTATCAACTCAATATTTATTTACCACTATCCCACAGTATCATTTTTTCGCGATAAAAACTATCCTTTGCGTTAATCCAAGTTACACTTTTTGTGTATGCTAAAGTTCATGAAAATCAGTTCAGCAGTTTTTGCGGGAAGAAATAACAAACAAACATACAAACTTTCGCATTTATAATATTAATAAGAAAGGATTAGGATATAACCAACGCACCATTACAACCTTTGGTGTCTTTAGGCGGCGTGAATTTCTTGCCATCAGGAAATCCGTCAGCTTATTTGCCTTCCAAAAATATTAAAAAAAACCGCTACTAAAGAAATTTATAGAAAAAATGAGCATCCAGACAAGAATCGAGTTAGTCTTAAAGCTTCATGTTACAATGTACCTACCTAGCTAGGTACCTAAATTTGAAAATTGGAATCGTATTACAGTTTACGTACACTTGAACACAATACTAGGGAATTAAAAACATTTTGTTAATAGAAACAATACATTATTTAATCGGATTCATTTAATTTATTTAAATAAATGTTAATAATCCGCTAGTATTGTGTTCATAAGTACCTAAAATGACATAATATACGATTCCGATTTCCAATTCGAATGATATCAAGATTCAAGAGTAACCCTGGGAAATAGTCAGGAATGCCCGCGAAATAACAAACACAAATAATTAATTGCCAAGGCAACGCCGATTTCTGAAAAGTTTATTTAACTTGTTGAAATCACGATCTCAAAGCTTCAAAGTATAGTCTACTTCTACAGTAATACCAATTAGATACCTAGTTAAGTATAAAGATAAAAGATTTGTATTATTATTATTATTTTAATATTCAGTACTTTATGGCACACAAAAAACTAAAATTTACAAAATACAGGAGAAGTAAAATGCACAAAAGGCGAGTTTATCTCTAACTAAAGAAATTTCTTCCAGCCAACCCAAAAACAAATAGAGCTGCGAAAATAAATCGAAGCCCATGTGTACAAAAGTTATATTTAAAACAAATAAGTAAAAATATAATAATCAAGTTTGTAAAAGTAAAACAGGTACAATTATCATTATTAAAATATCCTTGTGGGATAATATACGAGTATGTATGCTTGTATTCTTATTTGTTTGTAACGAATAAACTTTAAAACTACTGGATTGATTTCAAAAACTTTTCACCATGGGAATGCTTCTTTATGTCTGAATAATGCTTTAGTTATTACATTTAAAAAAATATGAAATAGTATAAAGAATAAAGCGCAGTAATAAAAACATTAAAGACACATGTTCAAAATGTGACCGATTACTGTTATCAGTACTCACCGTTTTATGAACTGATAACACTGTCTTCCGATTTGATCGCACAATTGTCACACATACAGAGTTTGAACTAAATAGTACACTTTGCAGTACGCTAAGATACGTCCGAGCAATGAGGCGTATATCGCGACACTGAGAACACGTGTATTATGTGAGTCAGTGATAACAAATTGGTCGTCACTGGTCACTATTAGCGAAGATAGGTGACCAAAGGCTAATCTATGACAAAGGCTACGACTAAACTAAATTATGGCCTCATCTAAATATTTTTTTTGTTTTTGTCAGCCTCAAGCAAACAGTTTGAACTTTTTTAAGTTTTTAATGCGTAGTAGTAGCGTTAGTATTTACCATTAGTTAAATTAATAGCATCAAATTCATTTAACCAAAACGGGCTTAAATTATTCAAATAGTCTTCAGTCGTCAAAAAAGTTATATATCAGGGAAGACCCTGACACCGCTTTACACATTATGAGTTAATTTTCCCCTTTCTGGGGCCGGCTAAGGCTGCTTTTAGGCCATGCTGCCATGGGGTCCGTATTAATTTTGTCTTATTAACAGTCATAAGTCATTATATACAAAATCATGTCAGGGTCTTGAGTAAAGCGGTGACTTCGTTACTCAAGCTCAACTAGTGAGATTTGGCGTCAACGAGGAAATGCACGATACACTAATTTCTTCGTGATTATTTCACTTGTGCACTTTCACTGAACAAAATTTTACAAAATGCCACCAAAATTGACTAATTTCACTTAATGTAAACACGAAATTCAATGATTAAAAAAAATTACAACAGTCTTCTTTCACGATGGCGTCAAAAAAAACCCGCTTAGCACAAGAGAGTAAGACAGTTTTTTAAAAAAGTGGCGTTACCGTTTGCCATTAGTCAAATTGATTGGATTAAGTTACCGATTTAACAAAATCGAGCTGAAAGTATTCAAATAATCATTACTTGTCAAAAAAAATCTTATCAGGGAAGACCCCGACACGGCTTTACACAAGAGAGTAAAGCGTTGGCATCCTTACTCATTTAATAAGATTTGGCGTGAACCAGGACATATACAATATACTAATATCTTCATGGTTATTTCATTTGTGCACCTTAACTGAACAAAATTGTACAAAATGCCACTGAAATTGACTAAGTTACTTAATATAAATACGGAATTCAGTAATAGCAAAAAAAATAGCATAATTTATGTATTATAGTCCAGGCCATCAGGCATTAGAGGTTTCATTACAGAATGAGAGATAGTCAGCTTAATAAACTTCTGAAAACCTTAATTGTAACACCCTAAAATTTGTCTCAAACTCTACTTATCATAGGACATATTATGCTGTCTGTGACTACAGCTATTTGAAGGTCAAAGTCTAAACAATCTACAAGTTTGTAGCAATCTCTCCTTTTAAGATTATTATCCTTATTTGACTACTTTGCCTAGTTTGCTTTGCCAGTTTATTCCAAAAACACAAAATGTTAAAAATTAAAAACAATTATATATGTACGAGTATACATACAAAAGCACGACATTTACACAAGTTTTAAGATTTTTTTCCCCGTGTTGGTCCGGGATCCTTTGCAGAATAGACTATCTGCGTTCCTATCAGGCAGCTCTTAAAATGCAAGCATAAGCTTACCGTGACTATCACCGTGACATTTAACTAGGTGGTAGAGTTTCGCAGCGACTTGCCTAGATTGGTACTACCGCCTTTCCTATTCCTGCCGCATGACATCAGTCCTTGCCATTGACGTGTTCCAGTTTGGAGGATAAGGCAGCCAGTAAACTTACTTTTGCTCGAAGCTTAACATCCCGGCATCAGGGTGGCAACGCACCATTTCCCGTGTTGGTCCGGGCTCCTTTGCAGAATAGACCATGTGCCTTTCTTGCCAGGCAGCTCGTCAAAGGCGAGCATAGGCTTATCATCACTAACACCGTGACATCTGACTAGGCGGTAGAGTTTCGCAGCGACTCGCCCGGATTGGTACCACCGCCTTACCTATTCCTGCCGCCATAACGTCATGACGTGTTCCGGTTCGGAGGGTAAGGTAGCCGTTAAACTTACTATTGCTCGAGGCCTAACATCCTGACCTCAGGTTGGCAACGCACCATTACCATCTTTGGTGTCTCTAGGCGGCGTGAATTTCTTACCATCAGGAAATCCGTCTGCTTGTTTGCCTTCCTATAATATAACAAAATATATATACCACATTTGGTGTCTCTAGGCGGCGTGAATTTCTTACCACCAGGAAAACCGTCTACTTGTTTGCCTTCCAATCTCACAAAATACAAATAAAATAAAAAAGTGTGTGTGTGTCAGCTACGACGCACGTTTGGAGTTTACTCCTTACGAAATGTATCTTGCAGCACACATGTCTCCTACAGCAGATTTAGTTATGTTAATTCTTCTTAAATTAGTATCATCGCAGACATTACAAGTGTGATCCAAATACTCAGTATTTTGATAGATAGCCTCTGTGGTCGAGCGGTCCGGGTGTTGGACTTGACTGCATGAGGTCTCGGGTTCGAATCCCGGGTCGGCCAACAAAAAGAAAATTGGATTTTTCCAACTTTCTATTAAAAAAAAATGTTGGTCGAGATTGGAAACGTGCCCGGTTGGCGACAGGCTTACCACCTATCACATTATGGGACTTAGTATCTTCGGCTAGTCGTGGGTGTCCTGGTTGTGCCTCTGCCTACCTATTCGGGGATATGGGCGTGAAGATACTTTTTTTTTGATAGATAGCGACTCCTCCTGCACGGCGACTACGAGTATCGCGCAGGAGGCGATCCCGAGAATGAGATACGCCGCGTAATGTATTCCATCTCATTCTTTTACATATTAATTCCTACAGATATATTATATGTTTGTCTCTTTCTACGTAACGCCTCAATTTTTGTGTTACACTTGACTGTACTCCTCACAAAATTTCCGTACCGGGCCTTATAACTCAAATCGTTTCAGGAGTAAACTCCAATAAAATGAGTTTTCTTTTTCGAACGAGCAATCTATTTTTCCCAGTAAAGCGACTACGGATTCATCTGTCGAAATTTAAAAGAATTTGAGACACAGATTTTCCGGTATGTTTTTTTTAGATACGATCAGGTTACCGTAATTACAATCGGGTTGCTGTAACCTGTTATATATTTGCTACAAGGTTAGGATATTTTTTCACTATTTCAATTAAAACATTTGAACCTACATGTCTTTTTCCTTAATTGTTTCAAGAAAACAGCTCTCTAGGCTTGCCTAGTCTACTGGTAACTATTTTTCTACTTAGTTTCATCCAACGTTACTTTTGACAAGCTAAGTGTTATTTTTGATTTTCCAAAACAAGAAGCAAAAACTTTTTTTTTCACTCCATTTCATTAAATATTTTTCTTTAATTTTACTCAATAAAATAGCTCTGGCGGTTCCTTCGCCTTCAAAGCGCCTCCGATGCGGGGCTTCCGGGGGGAGTCGGGGGACTCTCCTCGGCAAG
>NJDD01000925.1:154924-177186 GCA_002245505.1 Calephelis nemesis
AAATAACTAGTAACATCTATGGTGTCTATTGGTTGTTTCTTACTATCAGGAGCGCCATCTTCTTTTTCGCTATTTCATATTAAAAAAAAAAAACTTTTAGAGCAGTGTCACTTTTTTTGCCTATATTTCAGTTATTTTAATATTGTTGACTAACACTAGTTACTTTGTTTAGATCAAATCGTGAATTGCTCAAAAGTGTTTAAAAAACTTACATCATGAATTTTTGACAGAAATAGCTTGCTCCAGAATGCTGTCAACAAAATTCCAAAGCTGGTGGTCAGGATTCCCACAGCCAAAACACACCTATTCTTCGTAGTTGGTACCATTATCTGTAAATACCACAATCCAATTGAAAATAGTCTTTTAAATTTTCACGAAAAGACGAAGATTCTCTTTCACTTGTACATTGTTTAGAGTTCCACGGAATAAGGGGTATTATAACTTTGACGTACGAGTTATGATGCCACAGACAGACGACCTCAGACGGCTTTAAAATTCTTAGACTACTTGTACGTTCCTGGTTTGAGTAGTTGAAATTATCCCAGTCATGGAAAGTGGCCTTTAAATACATTTTGTGTTAAATCATACATAGCTTTTTACTACACTTTTTGATTTTGATATGTTTTACATTATTAGGAAAAAGCATACTCTATATATAGGTATAGGTAGAGCCAGGGTCCCACGTCAACTTTCAAACAAAAAAAATGCGCAGCGCAATTGTTTCATCCGCTCCAAAGTTTTGACGTCACAAAAAAACACACATTCCTACGCGTACTTGTACACACACTGACAGATCAAACTTATAACACCCCTCGCTTTACGTCAGTACTTAAAAATTGATAATTAACCAATAACGGGCTGTATATGGATGACGTGGCAGCATGTTATTGCTTGAGAATTTAATTTAAGACAGTGTTTAGAAAAGACGTGTTCAACTAATTTTTAATTTTGTTTAAAGGAAAACGACATTTTTTTGCGTATTTGACGCTAATTGTAAACACACATATAATAGCGTATATCTATAGACATAATTTACCACTTAAGGTATAAATCTGTAAGTTTAGTTCCCTTGAAACTGTGTAAATGTGACCAAAAATGTTGGTCCCGCGTCTATAACATATAAAAAGTTAAGCTGTAACCAACATGTTGAGTTTATAATAAGTAACAATATGTAACTCTAGGTACTTATATAATAAGCGACATTGTAAACTTGTTTATGGTTCGAAAAAATAAATTTAAAAAAAAACTTCTTTCTTTCTTTAGGTTATGGCATTCACGTTAGTATTTTGCCAGAAGTCAAGTAGAAATTTGCATCAAATTCACCAAAATCGGGATTCAATAATTATAATTAGTCATAAGTCATGTCAGGGTGTTGGGTAATAAGGTGAACTTATTAATCAAGCTAATACAGTGAGATTTGGCGGCAACGAGGAATTACTAGATACGCCAATTTCTTCAGGATTATTTCATTTGGCACTTTCACTGATCAAAATTGTACGAAATGCCACCGAAATTGACTAATTTCATTCAATACAACTACGAAATTCAATAATTATGAAAAAACTTCGATCATCTTTTCTCTCGATGGCGCCAAAACCTCGCATGCTTGTGTACATGATCAGTTACAAACGTTTGTAGTAAATTGTGAAGGTCAACAAAAAAATTTGTTGACTTTGAATGTTTCAGTTGTCCGACAGTTTAATTTTTATCAAATAGTTTTTATACAAGTCAGACTGGTTTTGTTTGTATTATTACATGTGTCAATTAAAATGTTATCTTAGTTCTTACAATGATGTTGTTCTCAAAAAGATACAAACGTAACTGAAATACATCAATTTATGTCTATGTAACACCTAATATACCTACTTGTCTTATATTACGAACTATTATTTGTTGTTGTTATTGTATATAATAAAGATTAACAATTACCAAGGTCATAAGACAAAACTGACAAAGCTAATCAGACAAAAGTAAAAAGGGTGATCTCCTCCATTCCTACAAATACCTAATAATAAAGTTTGTTTGTTACAAAATAGTATATACCTAGTATAGTTTTGCGCGCGAATGAGACGACGCAGGTCGCTTTTGCGAATTTTCGTGTCGTTATGTTTGTGTACGATAGCGCAATAAATTAATATTGTATTCCACTCCATAAATTATAGTACTTTTATACTGAAAATTAAAGCAATTCGTGCAAAATTATTCCCTAACTATTCCAAAATATCAAAAATGCACAACGTTAATATTCAAGTTTTTACTTCTTCACTCTGGGTTCTGCGCTCTTCTGGGTTGCACTCCGTCGTTTTTTGCCAGATCCCAGTGTGTGGCCGGGATTCCGATCCGATAATTGATAAAATGTCGACGCACACAAGTACCACTTGTATGGTCCATGTGAATAAAGTTTTTCTGATTCTGATTCTTTTTTCAACGATTGTAATAGAAAGATACATAACACGTTTAATGTTGTCAGATTAGTTTGTAAAAAACATTTCTACAGGTTTTTAAAGTATTCGGAAAACGTTGATTGAAAACATCAAGTTGACATGTCCAACCTAATCAGACATGTCTAATTTGTTCCATCTCTTTTCTTTTGGTTTCATTGGAAAAAGATAGCACGTCCCTTAAAATAAGTTTAGTTGGTGCTCAGCAGAATTACCAACATTACCTCAATGTAACTCTTTTGCGGCTAAACTAATAACTGAATTTAATGAAATTGGGTATGAAGATAACTGAAAACTAGGGGTCTAGCCTTTATATCTCTTTTTCCATAGTTCAAATGCGTACCATGAGATAACAACAATAAGACGTAGCCGAAACCGTGGGCAGTAACTAGTACCTTGTTAATGGTAAGTTTTACTTAACTTTAAAGAAGAATACGGACAGGTTTGTCAGGATCGTGAGGTTAGGCACTCGACGCTCTCTGCATTCTTTGTACGGGACTTGGCGTGAAGACATACATGTATGTATTTATGTATGTCTATATTTTATTTTAGTTAAAAATATAGTCTACTTACATTTTTCACTAAAAACTCTGTTTTCGTTGCTATAAATATCCTTAATTAAAAATTCTAAACACACGTACTTAAAGTTTCAAGACACTCGAGATACAACTGAACGTGTATTTCGTTCAGTGGAATATGATTACGAAAGATCTTTGCCGTGAAATACTTAAAAATAAGTTTTGCGTAACTTACATAATGAACTTAAAAACTGGATAACTACGACAGAGAGTTATCTTGTAAGTGGTTCTGAACAAGGTTGTCCCTGCCAGAGGGCGACTTGAATGTTCTTATACAGGTTGTCCTTTTTGAAGCCTTGGCGATTTAGGCCAAAAAGAGGCGGCTATAAAGAATTGTTTATTCTTTTTTTAATTTATTAATACCAAATATATTTTTATTTTGCTACTAGCTGTCCCAACGAACTTCGTTCCACCAGATCTGTTTGTGAGGGGAAATAAAGTGTATTCTCATTTTCTCTGCAATTTTTAAATTAGATACGGATGTTATTTTGAATACCTAAATAATTATTTAAATATTAATAACTTTAAATGTATTTCATTTTTCATTTTGTAACATTTGTAGAAAAATTGTTTCTTTTTCTGTATCATGACTGCGATTCACGCCGAATGTAATGCCGAATCGATCACATAACGAAATTTGGCTGGCTGGAAATTTATGTTCCAAGTAAAGTTGTAGAATACTTTCAAAACTTTTAAGGTAAAATTTATAATGTAAATTAAACTGTAGTTCATTAACATGTAGTCCGATTACATTAATTCTTTGTTTTATCGTTTTGTAATGTATCGTATCATACTTGTCATTGATTCGGAAACTACACCATTGTGGGATTAAGAATAAGCCACGCAATTTCTGGTATTTTATATGAATAGGAGAATTCAGAAAGTTGATGTCAAAAATCGACTGTTGCTGCTGTTACAATAGATATATCCCAGGGCTCCATTCTGGGACCTTTTTTGTTCATTATATATACTCCACTGCGTAAGAGACAAACATGAAATCATATTGATCGCAGATGGCATTTCACTTACACTAATAATTAGGCAACTGGGTGAGTGTCACTTAACAAACAATGTGATTTTAAGAGGTTCAATGTAAACATCATCTAATAAAAAAATACACATTTTTAAATTTTAATGTCAGATTCAGAGGCTACTTGTAGTACCAATGTAGAACGAGATAGGAACACGCTGGACCTTGTGAATTCTACTACGTTTTTGGGGAATGACAATAAATAAAATAATCAATTATTCAGCACCATAATAGATTTAGAAATGAGACAGTCAACGGATGTTGAGACCGCTGGGATTAATTATTTTAGTTATTTTTACAGCATTGTCGTTGTCTTGAATTGTGTGGTTGTGTGGAATTCTTCTCTGGGAGAGTTCTGTCGAAACAAATATTACATTTATTTCATCTTGCTACGCTTGACTCGTCTCCACAGAATAAACCATACTTTTACGCGAAAATGTATATATCTTTTAACAATAAACTTTCCGATTATAGAAATTATCTTCCAATTATTAATTAATAGAAAAAAATATATCGAATTGAAATTACTTGAAAAGGGTTATACATACAGTTGCTGAGTATTTAGCTGATAAAAATGCTAGGGATTGATTGCTCTTTATGCCAAGCTTACAATGTATGTATGTAATATCTTCATTATTTTTTTATACATACGTTTAAAAACGAGAAATAAACAAGCACGCTGAGTTTCTTTTGCCGAATTTTCTCATTACACATCCGCACTCCGATACGGTGGTAGATTTTAGTATCATCAAAGACTATAAAGAATTTGTTATCCTACTACAATACGATAAATGCGAAAGTTTGTAAGGATTTGTATATGTTTGTTACTCTTTCACGCTCGAATGGCTGAACGAATTTGTCTGAAATTTGGAACACAGATAGATTGTAACCTTTTTTTTTTATCGTGGGGAAATCCATCATGGATACCCGCCACTTTCGGGGGAAATGGTGGGCTATGTCAAACTCCTACTGACTAAAACCCCACGGTGTCCTCCCCTTCGCCAGGTACCGGAGCTGTGGGGACGCTTTGGCACTCTTCCACTGCCCCGGCGGCGCTGGATCTCGCGATCCCCGTCGCGCAGCCCCTCTAAACATAGGGCTGCATGTCGTCTGAAGTGGTGCACGGAGACACAGCGTGCATCACTTCGTTGGTTCCAGTGGCGACAGGCACCCCCGTACCTGCCGCAAACCCATCTCGACCGGGCGGGCCAGATGGAAAGCCCACCCCCCTTCTCCGCCTGCTGAACTGCCGCCATCCCACGCGGGCCAAGTGGTCCACAACCCTGTGTGCGCTCCTCGTGTCCCCTTTTGGGCAGAGAGGGGTACTGAGGAGTGCCCTCCCTGGTCCGTATTGGTTTCACCGGGGTCCCGGCTCAACCCCAGTTACTCAGCCCCCCCGCCAGGACAAGGCTCGGACCCTCGGGGTGGAGATAGATTGTGACCTGGATTAACATATGTTATATATACTTTAAATCCCGATCGCACTCGGGTTCCTGTGAAAACGCGGGCGAAGCCGCAGGTAACAACTAGTAATTAATATTTGCGAATTATAGCATACGTAATTCGCAAGTATCTCAAAATATTTTTTTAACGGATTTGCTACTCTTTGTTTTGGAACTAAATTTTACATACACAATCATATCTTAACGTTAAGTCTCCAAACATTGTAAGCGGGAAGTATGGAGAGCCAAGTGAACGAAATTCGTCAGGTCGGTTTGTAATAAATAAATAAAGTAAATTTTTTTTAATACAAATTCATATTTATTTCTTACGAATTAACTTTGGCTAGACGTTGACAATGGCATGGTAATCAGCGTGAAGTTGAACTGTTGAACAATTGACATTTTTTTTGTTTTGCTCAAAAAAAAAACGATTTCATCTATTTATTCACAAGTTGTAAAGAATTTTGGCGCCATCATTGAATTTCGTGTAAATTATGAGTAAAAATAGCTAATTATTACTAAATTTAAGTGGCGCTCAATTCAATTTTGTTTACTTCAAGTGCACAAGTGAAATATTTATGAAGAAATTAGTGTATCGTGTCTTTCCTTGTTGCTGCCAAATTTCACTAAATAAGCTTGAGTAATGAGGTCACCGCTTCACTCAAGACCCTGACAAGAATTTGACCTATAACCTATGCCTTACGACTTATGAGCTGAAATGACTTATGACTGTTAAAAAGAATTCAAACATACGGAAGACGTGATAGCATGACCTAAAGGTCTTAGCCGGCCCCAGAAAGGAGCAAATCAACTTAAAAAAACACAAGTTCTAAAGTCATTTTTTCTTTTTTTATGATATTAGAAGGCAAATAAGCAGACAGATTTCCTGATGGTAAGAAATTCTCGCCGCCTAGAGATACCAAAGGTGGTAATGGTGCGTTGCCAACCTGAGGACGTGATGTTGGGCCTCGAGCTAAAGTAAATTTACCGGCTACCTTATCCTCCAAACCGGAACACGTCATGACGTTGTTTCGGCAGTAATAGGTAAGGCGGTGGTACTAATCCGGGTGAGTCGATGGGAAACTTTACCATCGAGTCAGATGTCAGGGTGCTAGCGACGGTAAGCCTATGCTCGCCTTTTACAAGCTGCCTGGCAAGAAGGCTAATAGTCTATTCTGCGAAGGAGCCCGGAGCAACACGGGGAAAAAAATTACTTTTGTGGCAGAAGACAGCGAACAAGAGATAACCACTGTCTATGTTGTAGGTGAGTGAATTTTCTGTGGCTGGGGTGCTAGGCCAATTGTTCAAGTCTACCAGCTAGAGTACCCTCTGGACCGGAACATTGTTTTTTTGACGTAACAACGTCTTCAATTAGGTTATGGCTTGGAGTCACTCTTGAAAAAGTGTAACGCCCGCTCACGTCTGTTACGACGAGTCACCGAACAAGAGAGAGGCCCGCCGCCTTGCGTCTCTCTCCCACATATTCTACCGAGAAAAAGACATTGTCACGTAAAATCTTCGCCCGTAAAACCGACTTTACAGACAACCATTTTTTTTTTCATTATGGCGGCAGACGTAGGTAAGGGAGTGGATGTGGGGCTATTTTGCATCTTTATAGCGATGATCACTGGGTAAAGTGTACATCAAATAGATGTCAAATGACGTGTTAGCTATCTCCGGTGACCAAGGGAAATACAAATAAAAACAAGTTATTTGATATAACTTTATCCAGCGATCATCACTGAAAGATATTGAATAGACTTGCCGGGCAAGTAACAGCACAGTACCCTACCCACCAGCCAGTTGGATGTTTGTACCCACAAACATCCCACAAATTTTACTGTCTATAGTATTAATTATTTGACCAATTCCACTTTCCTAGCTTTAAAAGTGTTTTTCTCTATTAAATAAATCCAACTGAGTTTTATCAGAACTGCATAAGTCCAGACTAAATTTTTTCAAATAAAGATAAAGTTCCTACCAATTTATCGAATGCAAGCAAATCCAATTTAAATATTGACTTTTTGGAAGAATTAATGCGTTTAATAAAGATTTAGGTGATAGACCTGTAGTCTATTTTTGATTTAATGTTGTCATAACTAAATAAACACTTAATCTCAATTTTCTTTTTTGTGATATTGGAAGGCAAACAAGCAGACGGATTTCCTGATGGTAAGAAATTCACGCCGCCTAGAGACACCAAAGGTGGTAATGGTGCGTTGCCAACCTGTTGCCGGGATGTTAGGCCTCGAGCAAAAGTAAGTTTACCGGCTACCTTACCCTCCGAAATGGTACACGTCATGACGTTATGGCGGCAGGAATAGGTAAGGCGGTGGTACCAATCCGGGCGAGTCGCTGCTAAACTCTACAATCAATCTCAATTAATCCAATAAGGATGGTAAACAAACTTTTTTGAATATCTCAAAAGAAGTTAACAGGATTTATCCAAGATTGAAGTTAACCAACACATATGAGCTTGAGTAATGAAACCACCGCTTTATCCAAGACCCTGACATGACTTACTGACGACTTATGGCCTATTATAATTATATCCCGATTTTGGTATATTTGATGCATATTTCTACTTCACTAATGGTAAAATGCTAACGCGAATGCCAAAACGAAAACAAAGAAAGAAAAAGAATTTTGCCTTTTAAAGTATAATTCTACTAATCTGACGATATCAGCTAAGTTGTTTATCTTTTAAAAACTTTTCCTTCATTAATTCTTCGATATTATTTTCCTTTACAGATATGCGAGTTTGTCGACAGCTCCATAAACCTCGCAAAAGTATAACGATGCCGATAATCTGAAAAAATAAGAAATACATTATTATGCACACACTGGCTGGACTCCTGGCTTCGTCTATGTCACAATAAGAGTCTGTGGTTCAGCCTTAAACCAACATATTAGACGATTTCATTACATTCATCAAACATAGCTAAAATTTTAAATTGAGCTCTGTTAATAAACGTTAGTAAAAACTTAACCAAAATTATTATCATTTGCCTTTGTGCCTTACTAGCTTGATGGGCAGTACCTCAGGTAGTACGAATAATGTAAAGGTCTGCACCTAACTGTATCGGTATCCTATAGTCTATAGATGGTGTATGAGCCCTGGGCTAGTTAATCGGCTACCTTACTGACAGTACCATATTATGGGTTATGACGTACGAGAGTGTAGGCGTGCCTAAATCGTGTTTCAGAACGTAATGTTTATGTACGCCTGTGCGAATATGTTTTTGCGTGCGTGCGTGTTCGTTGTATTTTTTTAACCTCGACGTAAAACGACGCAAAAAAGTTTGACGTGTGTTTGTGTGTGTATGTGTGTTTTCGTTTGTGTGTGTGTGCGTGTATGAACTTCAGTGTTTAGAAATTAGCACCACTGGAAAGTAAACTTCTCAATTAGTGCTTCAGGCTTACTAATTTCATAAAAAAATACTACGTAAATTAGGATTTTGGACAGTTACACATTTAGCTACATATCCTACCTAATAAATATGAAATAAATAATGTTTTACATTTTACAATACATTTAAAAATCAAATATAAATAAAATCAAAGCTATATTAATAGTGGTCTATTTAAGGAATTTGTAGAAACGTAATTCAAAAATCTAAAAAAAATATGTATAACACCGTAATTGTTCTTAGGTATCTAAATGTAGTAAACAGTTGTTTACTACATTTACCTGTTTGTCTGGTAGAGATTGCTTTGAGTGACAAGACCGCCATTTGTACATTTTTTGTAATATTTTTGTTCTGTATTTTATGTTTGTGTTTATATTGTACAATAAATAATAAATAATAATAATAAACAGTCAACAAATAAGATAAAAGCGACGTGAAACATTATCAACTGTTATTGATCCAGTAAAATCAGAACTCTCAATGGTGAATACGTGCCATTTGAAGACATGATTTGGACATAAATCATAATGAATATAAAATTATTTTTAAACAAAAAAGAAAACCGCCTTCAAAAACTCTCTAGAACTAAAAAGGATGAAATAACTTGTTATAATATTATGTGTACAAACTATATCCTACCCAAAAATATTTACAAGACCACAACAAAAGATATCGACGAAACTAACCTATGAATAAACACTTATTTTAATTACTTACCTACCTTAATTGATACTCTTCTAATACCTAACTAATATTATACCTAATACCTACACAATTTCTTATTTTTTATGTAGCACTTGAAGTCGGTGCCTCCATTCATCCATGCCTTCAATTATTTTAGTTTTAAAATTACTCAAGAGGTGGCACCACACGCAAAGTTAGATCGCTCTATCGTTGTGTTTTACTAAAAACTATATAAGGATAAAGCTTTAGTTATATGCTTTTTGTCGATCTGTTAGTTGCTTGGTCGTTCGTTGTTACTTGTTATTGCGTTGATTTGATGTCACCTGAAATACTTAATATACCTACGTATAGTAGTGTTTAGGATTTAACTTGTCGGGTTCCATTCATTTTATAATTATTCTAATTGTAGGTTTAGTTGTAAAGATACATTAGGTTAGTTACCTACGTAGGTCGTACGTAATTGTTTGTGGTTGGATTGATTAGTATTTAGTTTTTAAGGCACCGACTTCAAGTGCTACATAAAAAATGAGAAATTGTGTAGGTATTAGGTATAATATTAGTTAGGTATTAGAAGAGTATCAATTAAGGTAGGTAAGTAATTAAAATAAGTGTTTATTCATAGGTTAGTTTCGTCGATATCTTTTGTTGTGGTCTTGTAAATATTTTTGGGTAGGATATAGTTTGTACACATAATATTATAACAAGTTATTTCATCCTTTTTAGTTCTAGAGAGTTTTTGAAGGCGGTTTTCTTTTTTGTTTAAAAATAAATTTATTTCTTGCTTTTTAGTTGTACAATTACAATATACTAATTAGGTTCGTGGATAAAGCAGGTTTAAGGTAAATCATGGGGAGGCCATCTGTACATGCATCACGCATGAGAAAGCGTCGAGCACAGGAGCCTGAAAGTATAAAAATGAGCGCCTGAGCCGCAATAGGGACGCTAAGAAAGGAATAAAACACAACGCCTTAGAGAGTCGTCCGAAGACAGTGAAAAACTGCTTAAGAAGCGTAATTACGTACAAAGAAATTTGTCAAAAGAGACTGTAGAACAACGAAAACATCGGTTGTCTCTTATTAATGACAGGTTATCGAATGAACGCCTGAGCAGCGTCAAAATCGATTGTCTCTTATTTACTACTGACTCCAAGCTGTTGACGACACCCCACGATGAACGAGCCTTAGCAGAAATGCTACGTTTAAGAAATCTTATTTCCGTTAAAGAAGAAATCTAATACTCGTTCATCGTTGTGTATATTTATGTATGTAAATTTGACTCTGCACAGAGAGACCACTACTTGGATTATACTACAATTTAAGCACTAGTAACATTTTCTAAAGTCAATAGAAACCCTAAGCTTGCCCATTTTTTTAATAGTTCCCTCGATTGCTCCAGAATCTCTTCATCAGATCCTGACTTCCTTGCCATGACACTACGCTTTCAAACAAAAAAGAATTATCCAAATCGGACAAGCTGTTTTCGATTAATCGCTGAAAATGTTCATCATTAGGGATGCTCTTCATCATCAGCTCATCATCATAAGATGACGATTTTATACGTAAAGTCTCTCTAAATTGATAAAAAGTCAAAAAAACTCTATGCTTCCATACATTTTTTCAGGAATGCCCTCGATTTCACCAGGATGCCATTCATCAGATCCTGACTTCCTTACCATGAGACCACCTTTGAGGTACACCTTTTTAACCAAAAAAGAACTGTCCAAATCGGCCAGCCGTTTTAGAGTAATCGCTGAAAATGTCCTTCAGTACGGATGCACTCCATCATCAGCTCATCATCATAAAATTACGATTTTTATAGGTAAAATCCCTCTCATTTGATAAAAAGTCAAGAAAAACTCTGTGCTTCTATACATTTTTTCAGGAATGCCCTCGATTTCACCAGGATGCCATCATCAGATCCTGACTTCCTTACCATGAGACTACCTGTGAGGTACACCTTTTCGACCAAAAAAAGAACTGTCCAAATCAGATCAGCCGTTTTAGAGTAATCGCTGAAAATGTCCTTCAGTAGGGATGCTCTCCATCATCAGCTCATCATCATAAAATTACGATTTTTATAGGTAAAATTGATAAAAAGTCAAGAAAAACTCTGTGCTTCCATACATTTTTTCAGGAATGCCCTCGATTTCACCAGGATCCCATCATCAGATCCTGAGTTCCTTCCTATGGGACCACCTGTGGAGCTTACTCTTTCAAATATAAAAAGAATTTTGCAAATTAGTCCAGCCGTTTAGAAATTATCGCTGAACATACATAAAAAAAAATATCGCTACGAATTGATAACCTCCTCCTTTTTTTGAAGTCGGTTAAAAACCGATGTGACTGCAGAATTTACCAGAACCTCATCACTTAGTACAATCATTACTGAAGCAAGATATTTGTTTCTGAGTGTGATAAAAACTTCGAATTTTCATTTACTGATACAAAATATTGCCTTTAAATCTTCCATAATAAATTTTAATATCTTTTTGTTAAGAACGCCATCTTCATTTCTTAAAACCAACTAATTCATCAATATATTTATTTGTGTGTGTAAAATACATGGTAGTGTGGGTAATGTTTTATTTATTGATTTAATGTATTTTATAAGCATTACTATTAAAAAATATTAGCGTTCTACACTTTGCCTACACATAAATTATAAGTGTGCTAAATTTTATGCTCCTGCATCCGCGTAATTTTCGTAAAAAGGAGTCCAAAGTTTTGGCATCACATATTAATAAATAGATTACTTTTCTACGCCGTTTTAAGACGTCAGTGGGTTAAAATAAGTAGTTCTCTTATTACACTATTAACATTTATTCATGCTGGTAACTCATATTGACCAATAGACAATCTGCCTTCCTGCCAGGTAGCTCGTACAAGGCGAGCATAGACTTACCCTCACTAACACCGTGACATCTGATTAGGTGGTAAAGTTTCGCAGTGACTTGTAGGGATTAGTACAACTGTCTTACCTATTCCTGCTGCCATAACGTCAGTCCTTGCCATTGACGTATTCCGGTTCAGAAGATTAGGTAGCCAGTAAACTTATTTTTGCTCAAAGAAAAACATCCTGGCATCAGGTTGGCAACGCACCATTACCACCTTTGGTGTCTCTAGGCGGCAAGAATTTCTTACCATCAGGATATCTGTCTGATTGCTTGCCTTCCAACATCATAAAAAAATGAACAAAGCAAATTACGAAAAACACATTACCGTAAGAATGTAAAACAAGTATGGCATTCCGAAATTGATGTCTAACGCCCTTTTGGCAAAGTTGGCGTACTCTTGGGTGATGGAGATCTGTTCACGGACCCACACCATCGGCACCAGGACATCAGGGTCTAGGAGTTGATTATTGATGCTGCAATACATATTTCACAATTTTTAATTTTGTAACTTTATCAGACTGTTATGGTGGATAAAAGTTTGTATAAAAATCTAAATTTTACGCTGACAATGTCGAATGCAAACAGCTAGTAAAATATAAAGAGATTTACCTTACTCCCTGCACGTGTCTCACTAATATGTTAACCTGCATCTGCACTTTGATCTGCAAGGGAATTCCTGTCACTGGCTCTATGGACATTCCGAAGTTGTAGCTTCTGGAAAGTGAAAATAATAATATTTAACTATAGATACCTCGGCGAATTTCGTTCCTCAAGTAAAGTTTGTACGGGAAAAATTAAAATGTGTTTTTGCTAGTTTCCTCAGAGTTCCCTTTTTTCTTATCTTTTAAATTTTCCCTGGACTTGAACAAATAATTCAAAACAAAAGTTGGCCAAATCGGTTCAGCTTTTCTTGCGAACAGCAATAGCTCAGAAGACCTGAACCAAATAAGGAAAACATTGGAAACGACGGCACAGCTATAAAAATCTTTGATACTGCAAAATGCTCTTTAAATAAACTTAGACTGGTAAATCATGCCATGGAGATTTTGTCAACCTTTTTACACTATAGGATACATAAAACCGAAATAGCTTCGCCAGCGTTTTCGCAGGAACCCCTTGTGCGATCGGGATTCAAAGTAGCCTATATATTAATCCAGGTCACAATCTATCTGTGTTTCAAATTTCAGACAAATCCGTTCAGCCATTCGAGCGTGAAAAAGTACCAAACATACACATGTGTAAGAAAGTTTCTTATACACACATTCTTACAAACTTTCGCATTTATAATATTAGTAGGATACGAAAGTCTTTCTCTGTGTATGTTGCTATTTCACGGATAAGCCACCGATTGATCAAACTTGGCAAGCATATAGCTAAAGATCCGGGTTTAAACATAAGCTGTGTTTTACAAAAATCATTCCCAAAAGGACTACAATAGTTTATTTAAATGTTTATATCCAAATCGCAGATATTCTACGCTGACGAAGTTGCAGGCTCAAACAGCTCGTTTTAGTTAAATAAATATAAAATGTATATGAGATTTTATATTATCAAACACTAAACACGCGCACAAAATTCTTCAGGATGTTAATAATAACATAGCTTCGGTATTATTAGCATATTCGATGTTGTAGAATAGGAAGCCAATCGCACTACAACTATAGTCTCGGTCAATAGTTAGCGACTTACCAATGAAATCAACACTGTCTATATATGTATAGTAGGAGAACTACTGAACCCTAGAACCCCGACTAAAGGTCTTCCTGTAAAGCTAAAAATTTGTACAGTGATGAGTCATAGCACACAAAGGCCGACACCCGTGACCTGGCAGACAACTGCCCTGCACATCATCAGTCATTTTATTTTTTTAAATGTCAAATAAAGAAAATTAAGAAACTTACTTCTGTAAGTTTTAAAATTTAATATCATTTAGTTTATTACTTGATAAATACGAAAAAATAACAGGCGATTAGAGTAAGCAACAATACCTAACCAGGTGAATCGAAAAGTGCACAGTTTAGGAGGTAAAATAATCTTTCTTCTTTAAAGTTGAAATTGAAGTATGGGTTTAAGTAAGCCATTTAATATAAATGTGTACAATTAAGGGCGGTTCTGAACAGCATAAGACCTTAACAGGCAAGAGGAAAAGGCAAGGGGAGCTTGCGCGTAAGAGGAGTAATGCAAACGCATATAGTGTGTGTGTGAGACCATTAATTATGTAATGAGAAGGGTCGTATACCTTCTATGTTCAAGCATTTTTAGAGAAGATTTTGTCAGTTAAAAGAAAGAAGATTAAAAAGACTTATGTACAAGTGCAGCTATAAAGGACGTTAATAATTAATTTTTGATATTTAATTGAATTATTAGTTAACATTAAGATAATGCTTTAAATGTCGTATTTAAAGAAATTAACTTTTAGGTAGGTAGTTAACTAATTTGTTGCAAAATTGATTTAAATTATTTAATACTTTTAAATGTTCAGATGGTAATTTTATTCATAATAAAATACACATGCACTTCAAGTTAAGTAAACTGTGCGCAACATTCATAAGATAATGTAATGATATGCTAATGACGTGCAGAGGAGATGCCTGCCAGGTCATGGCTGTCGGCCTTTGTGTGCTATGACTCATCACTGTACAAATTTTTAGCCTTACAGGACGACCGTTAGTCAGAGGGTTCACTAGCTCTTAGACTAATACGAAAATGTTCTGGTGCTATTTCGCTATCATGACACGTCATGCATATTTATCATCTCACAACTGAAATTCAAAAGCAAATATTACGTATATAAAATAAGCAGGTCTCCTTCACCCCAAAACGGAAAAGAAAAATTGCAAGCATTTTGCGCTATGCTGTCAAAGATAAGTGTTAGAGCTGTAGTAGAAATTAGAATCTTACTCTTTCGGTTGCAGACCTTCGAGTTTACTGGGGTAGTAGTCATCAACGCCCAGAAAATGTGGACGACTAATAAACACTGGAGTGTCGAAGTGACATGTCGACACATTTAATATGCCAGCTGGCATACAATCTCTGTCTCTCTTCTCATCACAGTAGCAAGCCTGCAAATATTATTAAGTATCATGATGAAAGCAGTTTTAAAAAAACACGGGTTGCACTCCGGGAGTGCCGGCAGAAGTGAAAACTTGAATATTAACGTTGTGAATTTTTGATATTTTGGAATGGTTAAGGAATAATTTTGTACTTGCTTTAATTATTATCAGTATGAAAGTACAATATTTATGTGGTAGAATAATATATTTATTGCGCTATCGTACATAAACATGACAACACGATCATTTGCGTAAGCGCCCTGCACCGTCTTACGAATCTACGATCAGATCACGTGTCCTGACGCGAGTTTAGAAGTTTTTACCCATTCCAAAAAAAGTGCGCAACGCCGCTAAGGAATTTTTCACCTCAAAAATTTTGCCAGAGAAATTTGTCTACTCAATGTCGTCTGCCGCATCTGTTGTGAGGAAAACTTTAAGAAGTTGTGTGGTTTGATCCACGTCACTGTACTGTACTTTTACTTTTAAACAGCGCGTCAAACTTAAAGTTTCATGCTCATTATCTGATGCATGGGCATCCTCTACTATGGGCTGCCGAAGACATTTCTTACTTTGCACCTTACCTTTGTGGAACCACTTATTAAAAAAAAGTTGAGAGGTGTCAAGGAACACCCGGATGGAATGAAGATGTTTCATTATCATTATTATTATTTATTATGTACAAAAACCTGTATCCAATCAACAAAAATAATCGTCGTGACAAAACACTGTTCAATGAGAAAAGAGAAAGAGAGAGAGAAATAGAGACAGACAGAGAAACATGCGCACGCCACACAGAATACAATTGCTTACTACAGCAAAAAGTGTCGTTACAACTTTTCATGAGTTTTTTAAGATAGTAGATTTAATTGATAAAAAAGGAAAAGTTTATGTATATTCCTTGATCTGAAAAAGGTATTCGATACTATTTCTGTTCCCATCTTTTTAAAGAAGCTCGAAAAGCTTGACGTTCGTGGGCCTTTTCATGACATTGTGTCTCATTATCTAAGCAATCGATCTCAAATAGTTAAGCTTCACAAACATATTCTGAGTATAGTAAAACCTACTCTGCCATATGGCGTTCCACAAGGTAGCGTCCTTGGCCCTACCCTGTTCTTATTATATATAAACGACCTAGTTTCATTAAAACTTAATGACGCATCCATCGTCTCATATGCCGATGATACGGTTATCCTTTTTCACGGGCAAAGTTGGACCGAAGTATACAATACTGCGAAAATAGGCCTACAAGTAGTAATAAAATGGTTAAAACGTAATTTACTAACACTTTATACCGGAAAAACAAACTACATTACCTTTTTATTTTAAATCGTTTTCAACCACCAACTTAAACTCGCTTAGTAGCTCACGGTTGCAATAACTACCCGACTACACCCTGCAATTGCACCGCCCTAAACTAAAGTTTCACACGTAAAATATCTCGGCGTATATATGGATTAACAGATAAATTGGCATAAACAAATTGAAAATTTGTTTATGCCAATTTATACGAGTACATCACGAGTGAGGAAACTACTTTGGCTGTTTAGTATGTTAGGCACGTCTCTGACAGAAAACTTTTAAAACAGATTTATAAAACCCAAGTACAACCTATCACTTCCTATTGTTGACCCATCTGGGGTGGATCTCATAAAACCAAACTAATCCAACTTGAACGTGCCCAAAGATACCTATTGAAAGTCTTACTTCTAGAAAAATATAGTTACAGTACCGTGAAAATATATGAAGACTTTAACATGCTTCCCATAAGACAGCTATACATATTTCTACGTATCTTAAAAACTCAGCAAAATGTAACTCCTGATCCGATTATCAATGCCAGACGTAACCCATGCTTTTCCAAATTTTAACACGTGCACAAAATTTTCTAGGAACCAGTTTCACTTTAAATCTATTAATTTGGATAATAAGGTAAACAGAATACTGCATATACATATATAACATGTCATATAATGAAACGAAGAAAAAATATTCGACTGGTTGAGATAGATGGACTATAATAAAACTGAAAAAGTACTAAATTTTGAATGTTAATCCTAAATAAAAGCTGTGCGTTAACTTCTTTTTGATTTTAAGGGATTTCTGATTTATTTATCACTAAAAATAATGTAATTTGTTATCTTTATAGCTGTGCTACTAAAGATAAAAAAATGTATACTAGAGTTTAGACTTTTTTATTACTGAATTTCGCAGAATTGTTAAACGTAAGTACATAAGATTTTTTTTGAAGAGCAGCATTATCTTAGCACAAGTTTTACTAACTTAAATGGATAATGTCTATTTTTAACAGACAATGTAACGTGTTATAAATAAAAATATTTCTATTTCTAAAAGTATTTCTATTTCTATCTCGAATGTCAAATGCTCCAGATAATTGTAAAACACGCCTTTTAACAAAGGTAACCTTGGAAGAAAAATTGTTTGAAAATCACGATTATAAATAAATATATATTATAATAATTAGCGTCCCGCTCCGACTTCGCACGGTTATGAAACATATATATAAACTTTCCTCTTCAGTCACTTATCTATAAAAAACGCATCAAAATCTGTTGCATAGTTTTAAAGGTTTAAGCATACAAAGGGACGTAGGGATATAGGGAAAGAGGAAGCAACTTTGTTTTATACTTTGTTGACCCGACTTACGCAGTGTCTCCAATTCAATTTTAGCAGTGCGCATGTACTGTCGTATTGATGGAGAACTTAATATATTATTATCTAGCAAAACGACGATTATCACAAAAAAATGATAACCAGTGAGTCTTTTCATTGAATTTAGGTTGCTATGTGGGAAATTTGTTGCAAGGTTTAGTAAATTAATTCCGCTAGAGTCGCTACCAAACTCTACCACCTAGTCGGATGTCACGGTGAAAGTGATGGTAACCTATGCTCGCCATTTACGAGCTGTCTGGCAAGGAAGGCATATGGTCTATTCTACAAAGAAGCCCGGACCAACACGTTCAATTCTTCCGGATCCATCATCAGATCAGCTCGACAGTACCATATTAGTTTATTCAGAGCTTGAAATCTAATCATGCTCTACGTTCATTACAAAACTTTTGGACTAACAAGTCCAAACACGGCTATGATACGATCATCCATCATGAAGTTCCAGTTCATATCTTCCAGTTCCATCATCAGATCAACTCGACAGTACATTAAAATCACATACACCAGCCAATTTTCATGACGCTACGATCTTTAGAAGATGGTTAATTTAGTTTTCTTAGATTTGATTACACAGTTACATACATACTGGTCGACCTAATGAAAGCGTATTAAAAAGATGAAAAAGAAGAAAAAAGAATTGAAAAACATGTAGCAAAATAAGCAAAAATCATTCGTTCAAATCAAAAATTCAAAAATTCGCAAAATAAAACAAGACTGATTTAAAAGCTCATGGTACGAATTAAAGTAAAAGTATTTTATGAACTTTGTCAATGTCAAGTTAGTTATTATTCATTCTTATATAGTCATTAGTCACTACATACCAAGTCATGTCAGGTCAGGGTCTTGAGTAAAGCGGTGGCTTCGTTACTCAAGCTCATCTAGTGAGATTCGATGCCAGGGAGAAAATAGACGATACACTAATTTCTTCATGATTATTTCATTTGTGCACTTTCACTCAACAAAATTAATCTCATTCCCACCTATATTAACCAAATTTCACTCAACATAAACACGAAACTCAATAATATTGAAAAAATACGACCATCTTCACTCACGATGGACCAAAACTCCTTCATTAATTATTACAGAATTAAAACTTTATTTTGACTATTTAATATTGCTACGTCAAAGCTTTTGGTAGGCCCCCTGATGTCATTTACAAATATTGTTTACTCACTCTAATGTAATCGCTTCTCTTTCATTTGGAATTTATTAATTTGATATCACAAGACTCTTTGAAAGAGAGACCGGTACATTAGAGTGAATTAGCATTATTTGAATATGACATCGGGATTTGTTAGGAGTGCAACCTCCAGTATTCCCTCCAGTATATTGAATCAAACCAAATCAAAACGTTGTATTTGCGCTAGAATACGAGTGTTACAAATGTTATTGTTACAAAATATGTTAAGTCCTAACATATTCTACTACATATGTTGTACAAAATGTCATAAATTTTAAATTTCATTATGACGTAAACTCCAACATGCAATGATTTCATTTTATGGTACCATTAAGTTTTTTTGCTGTACCATTTAATTATTATCTTGTCTTCATATAATTTTATTACAACATATTTCATATTCCCTATGTTATAAATTCTATCATTAACATTAATTTCATAAAGCAAAAAAATTACAATTGTTGCATTTCATGATAATAATAATTATAAAATATCAATAATTGTCTAATTGTTTAAAATCAATTTATTTTAGATTAAAAATGTTTATTTACAAGCCATCTGTTTAACGTTGCTATAAATGCATTCCCTGGTAATATTGTTAGCTCAGTGAAAAAATTATTATATTGAATATTTGACCACCGCGTTGGTCGAGTGGCTAGCGTACACGCCTAACTACACAGACCAACCGCGAAGCTCTAGTTCGAATTCCGACCGGGGCAGGCATTTAGATGTCTTTACTTCCGGGTCTGGGAAATTTATTCTGATATCTATTTAAGTATTTCTACGTATTAGAATCGTTGACTACCACCCATAACACAAGCACATAGTTTGCTTACTTTAGAGTTAGATTCAATTTGTATATTTTGTCCAGGGATATTTATAATTTATTATTTACTAGCGCCCTGCTTTGGCTTCGCACGGGTATAAAACATACATATAAACCTTTCTTTTTAAACACTTAATCTATTAAAAAACCTCATCAAAATCCGTTGCGCAGTTTGAAAGATTTAAGCGATAGACAGAGGGACAGAAAACGCGACTTCGTTTTATACTATATAATGATTTATTATAATATTTATATACACTTTCTTAGCCATGGCTATTCTACACTTAGTCACAAAAAAAGTACAGCATTTCTACCCCTTGTGCCTACTTTTTGTGTATTTGTGAGAAAATATGTATCACACATATTGATTTTCATTAAGTTCTTTTACAAATATACAGACTAATTTAATGTAGTACATGCAAGACAAAAATATTAATTTTTGAACTTATCAAATATAGTTTGCAACTTTCAAATTGTTTTATTTTACATATGGATCTAATACACTTTTTGGTTAGCTCCCACGGCATAGGGTTCCACTTTGAACCCATTTTTACGAAAATTGCTCTTACTCAGAAGCATAAAATTTGGCACACTTATAGTTTATCTGTAGGAGAAGTGCAGAACACTTATATTTTTCAATAATAATGCTTATAAAGTACATTAAATCAATAAATAAAACATAGCCCACACTACCATGCATTGGATACACACAAACAAATATATTGATGATAAAAATAGAAGATCACAGATGGCGCACTAAAAAGTTTGGAAACAAAATAGTTAGTCTTGAGAAATGAAGACGGCGTTCTTAACAACAAGATATTAAAATTTATTAGGGTCGAATTTCGAGCAATGGGCAACTACTAGTACTTAGTATTTTTCAAATCGAAGATTTTCCGCTCTTATTCGACAGATTTTTATGAAACAGGCATTTTAATTCATAGCTATATTCATTAGGCACATATAAAAGGCGAAATAAAAGTAATCAATGTTATTATTAGAATGTTTCTACTTAAAATTATCTCAGTTTCTTAAAACTGCCATTTTCAGAGCTTGATTAACAGGTATGGAGGCCTTAAGTCTACAAAGGGGCCCCGAAAAAAGCTATAACTTTAAATTTTATTGTAGTTAATTTAAAAACCAGCTAATCACTAAGTTTAAATATTTTGTCAGTCAATATATTTGTTTTCTTCTACAAAGTTAAAGAAAGTTTGTCAGTCAAATATTCACTAGATATAAAAACGAAATTTATCCAAATATATAAAGAAATCTATATCTTTTGAGTAAATCACTCACACTAAAAAATTATTTTATTAAGATTAAAATAAGCACACAATTCGTATGTTAAAAGACAACTGAAGCCTATAGAAATAGATGTTGTAAGTGCACCATTGTTCGGAGGAACGTTACGTCTAATGTGCAATTACACTGGATTCTTTGTTTATAGAAGAGTAGGCAAACGAGCAAGTGGGACACCCGATGGAAAGCAAGCAAGATGGAGCAAGTGGGATACCTTCGCCCACGGACATCTGCAACTCCAGGAGTATCACAGATGCGTTGCCGACCTTTAAGGAATGAGTACGCTCTTTTCTTGAAGGTTCCTAAGTCAAAACCGTTTGGGAATACCGACCCCGGTAACTGATTCCACAAAAGTGTTATGCGGATCTTCGGAATCACACAGTTGTAGATCGCCACGCATCAAGATGATGGGCATGATACCTTAATCTCTGACGTGATGTCTGAAGGTGGAAATCAGCGGCTGGAATTAAACCAAACAACTCCTCAGAGCTTTCCCCATGATAGATGCAGTAGAGAACACTGAGTGACCAACATCTCTACGCAACGCCAAGGAATCAAGCCGAAAGGAAGTTCTTAAAACCGGAACATGGTGGTGCCTAACACTGTCAATATGGGTAAAGTGTACGAGATCACTGAGCAAGTTTCAGCATAGCAATTTATCAATTGTGACATGCCAGTTATTAAGTAAATGTATAAATTTCCGCACAGGCCAAATTCACTTACACAGAAGATGTT
>NJDD01000925.1:177461-196298 GCA_002245505.1 Calephelis nemesis
AGGGATTGTGTGAGGGAGACAGACGTATACAACTTTACTACATAGTCCATAGATTATATAACACCTACTGCGTACTACCTTGCTGACCTGACCTAAGCGTACAAGTAAAAACACTAGTTCCTTGTAAACTTTTAATAGGTCTTTATTTCTTCTGTGTTTCGCATATTAAAGAATGGGGTAACTTCTCAACCTGGTAATCGCCATCGCCAAGCACAACAGCTTCAGTAGTTTCTTAGAGACTCGGGGTCCGATTACTTTTAGAACAATATATTTTTATTAAGGATGTCTTTCCCTGGGATCTTTCGCCCCGGTTGCCCTGTCCTAAATCCGGCCCTTGACATTCAGGGAGGCACAAGTACATACCGTTAAGTTTAAAACTACTTTAGAAGTTTGAAAATATTTGAATTAATTTCGTAACACCATATATTCCACCATATACTCGTATTTAGAACTTTCGGTTTTCGTAGGCAAGTAAATAGAAAATTGGAGGGATTCATTAATTTTAAATTAGTGATGTAATTTTTGTGATATAACTGCAGTTAGGTAGCACGATCGATACCTACTTAATTATAGTTTTCAGAGCTCCACGTTTTCATTTTTGAATTACAAATACCTATTTAGTCAGCTTTAACGAAGTCAGTTTTTTTTCAGTTTTACTGCCCTCAGATTGTTCACTTAACAAGTGATTTACATGAGAACTCACCATATTTGGATATTTGTGTCCATTATCAAACAAAGAGTCATCGGCAGCAAACTCAATCCCTGGTACCCCCTTTACTACTGTTGGACTAGCTTTAGGAAGCGTCAGGTAACTGAAAAAAACCCTTTTTAAACTATTCAAAAAAGTATTTCTTGTTTACGAATTATTTGAAGAATTTAATGTCATTGGATGCTAATTTCAGTAATTTGTTTTATACTTTTTCAAATAAATGCTTACAAAGACAAAAAACACAATTTTTTGGTTACAAAAAAACAAAGTTTCAACTTAAAGATTTAGAAACGTCCTTGAGGTTTCGTTTTCGGATCATGTTATTCGGTGTGTACTAATAAAACGCGTTAGTTCGTTTGTTTTATTTAAATTTAATTATCTTGAGTTCATGCCTCAACGTTCAAAACAATCGTTCTGAATTTGATAAATATTCACGTGGTGGAATGGAAAAATGAAAACGCAGGGAAAACCTGTATTTTATTGATTAGAAACAATGCACACATGGTAATATTTTAGACAGATATCAGTCAACTTTGAATACTATCTATAACATATTCATTGTGTCAGTTAATTTGTAGTAAATATTATGAACTTTATTATACACGATCGCCGTGTATTAAATATTACGATATATTCAGTATTAAATATTTTGATAAGTAGGTACTAAAATCAATGTTTTCAAAAATATGAACAGCAAAATAATATTAAAATTATACACCTAGTTATATAATAATGATAATCTATAACATAATAATGCTCGAAATTTTTATTTAATAATATAATAACCAATTTTAACTCTGGTGGCCTCGACTGTTTGACTGTTGAATGTCAAATTTGACTAAAGATGCTGTTGGTCAAAGTCAAAAGTCAAAGCCGCAAAGTCAAAATATAGTTAAATCGATATTGAGTGAAAGAACGAATCCATTTCTAAATGCAATAAAATATCGTGCAAATGCAAAGTTTAACGAATTACATTGTTCTTACGTGCAAAGTATTATTACGTTCAGTATGAAACATTTATGATAAGTAGGTACTAAAAAAATTAAAATACGAGCATCAAAATAATATTAAAAGAATATCTCATAATGCTCGAGGTTCCTATTTAATAATAGAGTAATGAATTTTAGCGATAAATGGTGGACTTAAGTGTTAAACCAAAGATGGTCGAGGATGCTGTTGAATAAGCGAAAACTGTCAAAGGTGCAAAGTCTGATTATAGTTAAATCGATATTGAATTAAAGAACAAATCAATTTTTAAATGCAATAAAATATCATGCAAATGCAAAGTTCTTACGTGCAAAGAATCGGTGTATACACTTTTATTTCCTTTTGATCTTGTTCCAACGCCCAGACTTCACCACTTGATCCTTGAACGCGTCCACATTCACCTCCAAAATGGGTCTGATTAGAGCGTTGCCACATTTCTATCTTTCCAAGTTTTTTGTAATCTGTGGCTCCAGTGTTCATCACACTTAACCCCTCAAGCGCTGTCGAACCATTTCTCTGTTTATCGAAACCGAAATATAACACTATTTGTTAATTTCAGAAGTGCCACAATTCATTTTTTAACATTTACTAGCTAACATTTTTTGTTAACGATACTACCAGCCTTCGCACAAAACGACTTCAAATATCGACTATAAAATAATTTAATTAAGTATAAATAAGAAAAAATAATAGTCACATGTATACCGAATGACATGATTTGCAAAAAAATGTTGATCTACATTGAATTGAAGTGTGGTTTTCAAATCTTCATCCAATCAAAAGAATTATAAACTAAGTATTTCCCAAGATATCATATAATATCGATTCATCATTTACCATTTCTTCGTTCAATTTAGCAAAAATACTTAATTTAAAGATTTTAATAAGAGAGGCTTAGAATAAATCCTTGAGGTAAACCAAAAATATATGTTATAGACGTATTGCAATAATAATTACCTCATATAGCCAGCCAAACTTTTTAAAAGGTGCTTTAAAAGGTAGATAGGGGATTTTGTAGGCTATATCCATCACAGGATCCGGAATGCCCTCAAATAGAACGCTCGATACATTTGCTGTATATATCAAAGACTGGTGACGATTTCGTATTATTGCATCTGCTAGCATTCTTAGCATAATATTTTGATTACGAAGAACGTAAGCTACTGACTGTAACAAAAAACGTTATAGAGAAGAGACATTTAAACAAATTTATAAATAATCCTAACAATAATTTATATTAACAGTATTAAGAACATTGGTCTTAGAGGAGATATAACCTTATACGCCGACGACCCAAGTTTATTTTACTTTGGGGATACAATAAAATCTGTGATACACGATGCACAACATGATTTTAATCTATTGAATTCATGGTTGCAATCTAATCTTTTAGCTATTAACACTGCAAAAACAAATTACATAATTTTTGCGGCTAAAAATAAGAAAATATTAAATTTTTCACCTTTAAAAATAAATAACCAATCCATTTATCTTACTTACATGGAAAATGCATTTGGATAAAGTTAAATTGAAGATGGCATCCCTTACAGGAGCATTGTAAGTGCATTACAGTGTAGTAAGATAATTACCTTCCAAAAAAAGTTCGGTATACCGGATATAATTCTCTTATTAAGCCTCACATTGACTACATTATAAAATTTAGGGAACTGCCGCTAAAACTAATATAAATATCTTGCAAATTGTACAAAATAAGCTAGTTAAGAGATCATTTCATTATGACTTTCTTACATCGATGAATAAAGTGAAACAAAAATCATGAAAAATAAACAATTATATCCTTACAGCAGTTGCTTATTAATACAGAAAATCTTAAGGAAAGAAATTAATAAATTCTTTAAACCAGTAAACAACCTGTATTGCAGGCCTAAAGTTGAAAGCAAAATATAGTTTTCCATTTACTACAATGAGTCACAATTTATTAATATTAGTTGTATTTTTCACAATATATTTTTATTGTTTGCTTTTAACCAACCGGTTTCGGTATAAAAGTATCATCATGACTATTACAACCGCAAAGGACCAACCGCCACTACTAGGTTGTAATAACTTGACTTGTACCGCAAATTGGTTGGTCAAAAGAATAATAAGTAAAAGGTGGAAAATACAACTGATATTGATAAATCGCGCCTAGAATGAAATCCCACCAAGCGCCGACAATAAGAAGTGTAGAATTTCCCAAAAAGAGTTGCATTGATGCCAATAGTTTGTACTCGTTTCTTTGGAAAGTCTTTAATTTCTGTAAAAATTAATCTAGCTCGAAACCAGTACCTTGTCTATTCCTTTCGCTTGAATACCTATCTCTTTTAACCACTGTCTGGTTCCGATCTAGAGGTAAGGGTCAACTGGTCAAGCTGGTCAACTTACGCTGGCTTCAGTTTGCAAACGCACTATAATCGCCTTTGATGTTTGTAGTCAATATGTATTTTCATCAAGAAATCCGTCTGCTTTTTTTGTCGCCTGTACCATAGATATGTATAATATTGCAAGTCCTCATTAATGCAATGTCTAATGCAAAAATGCAAACTGCAATGCAAATATGCGAGGTGGTATTCTACTTAAGAAAATCTTTGTCCAATATAATAATTATACTCGTATTATGATTTTATCCAAGTTGGCAATAGCATCGAAATTATATTAAAGATTTTCCTAGTTATATTAATATTGAAGGTTTTTTTCTTTAGGTTTGGCCATCACGTTAGTATTTTGCCATTACTTAAGTAGAAATTTGCATCACATTTTATATTAATCATAATCAATTCTAATTTATTTAATTATCAGTCATTAATCATCAGTCATAAATCATGTCAGGGCCTCATTACTCAAGCTCGTGTAGTGAAATTAAGTGGCAACGAGGAAATACACGATACGCTAATTTCTTCATGATTATTACATTTGTGCACTTTCACTGAACAAAATCGTTCAAAATGCCACCAAAATTGACACACACAATTTTCTTAACACACCAATGGGCGCAAGTAGTCGAAAGCAAGGGAGAAGCATTGGCTGTCAGATTGGACATAGCGAAAGCCTTTGATCGGGTGTGGCACAAGGCGCTTCTATTGAAGCTTCCTTCTTACGGTCTTCTTGAGAAATTAGGTACATGGATTAGTTTTTTGATGGGACGTAGCATCAAGATCATTGTTAACAGTGTGTGCTCGGAGTCCAAACCTGTCAATGCTGGTGTTCCCCAAGGCTGTGTGATTTCCCCTACTTTGTTTCTTCTGTATATTAATGACATGTTGCAAATTAGTGACATTCATTGCTATGCAGACGATACTACTGGGAAAGCCTCATACTTTGGCCGACATAATATATCTCGGGAACATGTCATCGAGAACTGGAACCAACTTGTTTCTAAAATTAACAATTTTTTGTCTGATATTTCGGTTTGGGGCCAGAAGAATCTGCTGCAATTTAACCCTAGCAAGACACAAGTTTGCGCGTTTCCCGCTAAAAAACTCCCTTTGTTATATATCCTTGATTTGAGAGCGTTTACCTTACTGCCACATTGGTATACTTGGCGTTGACATTTTGAGTGATGTTCAATTTCGTGGTCATCTGGAGGACTTGGTGTGCTCAGTAAAGCGAGACAGTGTTTCAAGTCGACCCATCGCTTACAACTTTACAAAGCGCAAATTCGGCCTCAAATAGAGTACTGTTCTCAACTCGTTCGACCGCATTCAACGTAGAGCAACTTAAATTGTCAATAACCGGGCAATCGCCAATTGGCTTTATTCCTAGGCGTTGCGTAAAGATGATGGGTCACTCAGTGTTCTCTACTGCATCTATCATGGGGAAAGCTCTGAGGAGTTGTTTGGTTTAATTCCAGCCGCTGATTTCCAGCTTCAGATATCACGTCAGAGATTAAGGTATCATGCCCATAATCTTGATGCGTGGCGATCTACAACTGTGTGATTCCGAAGTTCCGCATAACACTTTTGTGGAAATCAGTTAACAAAGGCAGTATTCCCAAATGATTTTGACTTAGGAACCTTCGAGAAAAGAGCATACCATTTTCTTAAAGGTCGGCAACGCATCTGTGATACTCCTGGTGTTGAGGATGTCCGTTGGCGGAGGTGATCACTTTCCATCAGGTGACCAACTTGCTCGTTTGTCTCCTCTTCAATAAAAAAATTTTCTCTCACGATGGCGCCAAAACTCCCCATTAAAGGTTTGACATTTCAATCAAAAATTCAGTGCTGCCACATTTTAACTAAAAAGTGCTTAAATTTATTACCAAATGAGCTCATTTGTTAAAAATGATGCTAGCTGGTATGTCTTGGAAAAGTGATTTCGGAAAAATTAAAAAATGTGTGCGTGTACTATCGTACACTCGTAAGAAGTGAAGAAGTGAAACGTCTTTATGATGTTATTATTCAAAAAATAATTTACTATATGCAACTTTACCGAAATTGGTTAAATAAGGTTAAATGCCAATCCCTACTCCGCTAGAGAAAGTATACTTCGAATCACGCGTGTTAGGGATACGAACAAAGATGGCGCGTAACGGAAAAATGTGACGCGTAACGAAAAAATGTTACACATTTTTTTCCAACAACGATAAAGAAGTTTCACTTCAAAAATACTAGTAATAAAAAAAACTCGTTAAGGAGAACTTCGGCACCACTGCAAGAAAACTTCATGATTGTTGAAACGTGAAAGTATTGAGTAAATTTAGCAACTTTGGTGGCATTTTGTAAAATTTTGTTCAGTTAAGAGGACTGCTGCTCTTATTAGCTGCCAGAAAAAGATAGACAACAGACAACAGTAATTCGTCTACTAGGAGAAAAAAATTATAAATCAGCTCTTAGTAGCTGCCAGAAAAAGATACACAACAGACAACAGTAATTCGTCTACTAGGAGGAAAAAATTATAAATCAAAGTGCATACATTTTTTTGTCTATTAGTCTACAACACTTACTGCTATTGCGGGATTGATGGTGACGACATCATCAGAAAGACTGCCATTGGACATTTCCGGCTCAAAATACCACGAGCGTTGATGTCTGAACGTCACTGTGCTGTTGTCATTCCATTCTATATCCGTCTGAAATAGTTGTAATCTTATAAAAGTAATAAGCAACTAGTCTAATTATTATGTAAACTTAATACTTATCTAAGCATTGGCGCAGAAGCTAAATTTATTTTAAACCAGCTATTACATGTAAACATGTAAACTAAAACTTTACATAAGCATTGGCGCTTAAATAGACTTATTAAACATGGTGGTGATTAAACATGGACCACTGGTTGTAGAGTGCTGTGCAGCAACTTTCCCAGATAGGGATTCACCACCTTACCTATTCCATCCGCCATAATAGTTATCATGTGTCCGTCTGTATGATAGGATAGCCGGTAGATTTACACAATAGGCCTATCATCCCGACTGCCGGACAGCGAGATACCTGCAAAGATCTGGGGACCTAAGAGCATATTCTTTGACGTCACATTAAAAAAACATACCTTTATATGTCTTTCCCGAAACACATAAGGCCCTAGTTGCTGTAATTTTAACTTCACATTTTTTTTCGCCATTATCTCATCAGCATTGGTGATGTTAAAAAAGAAACATTCCAAATATATTGGCACCGGCAGGTCGCGCCAAGTCTCGTATGCCCATGAACCGTTTCTGAGGATCAGCATCTGGAAGTGGGGCAAGAAATTAATATTCTTTGAAAATTGTATGATGTCATCAGTGGTAGTCAAATTATGTAATAATAATTTGAAGTGCTTACAGCATACTTATTATGGTCTAACACAATTAACTCTTGTTAAAGAGTAGGTATTTATATTCTTTGCACTATTAACGTCAAATCGTCGTTTTTAAAAAGTATTTATATGTATATACATGTAAGTACACTTTAAAAAATACATAACCATAATACCATTTAGTTAACTCGGTTGGTTAAAGTAATTATAACACAAAGTAATAAGTAAAGCCCGATGTGGCATTTGTACTTCTAAATGTTAAAAAGTGTATAAAAATACTTATGGTTTATAGCGTAAGACAAATCAAACTGATTTCCTGATGATTACTTTTCATCATAAACACGTCGCTTTTAGACGCCAGAGGTGGTATTTGTGAATTACTACACAGATACATAATTATTAAAAGTCGAGACCTTTTACGAGTTGTTTGTTATGGAAGCGTCAAGCAGTTATCCTAAATTCTTAGCCAAAACGATATAAAAATGTTGACGATTATTAAACACTTTTTACTTTAAAAAAAAAACATCTTTCCCATGTCCCCGAAGGCGGAGGCACTACCAGGGCACCCACGACTAACCAAAGACACTAAGTCCCACAATGTGATAGGTGGCAAGCCTATACCAACTATATTAGTGTAGTTAGGGTGGCTTGGTTATGCTATTTCGGGGATATGGGCGTGAAGATACTTACTAACTTTTTGAAGTTATACTTCTTTTGGCGCGTTAGGAAAAAATGATGACGTTAAATTTTACAATGCGCGCGCACACCGTCACGAAAAACCGACATGATGAAGTTAGCTATAAATAACATTTTATTTTTTCAAAAAAAGGTACCAACAAAGTAAAAGTAAGGACATCTACGTATGTTTGCGTGAGAACTGACAACTGTATTCACAATATTTCTTTATATCTATGGTTAGTGTCATTTTGTCTACAAATGTAAAATAAGGCAAAATATAAAATTTTTAAAAAGATTTTTATTTATTTATTTATTTAACACTTTATTGCACACAAAAAAAACAAAAATACACAAAATACACGAGAAGGTAAAAATGCACAAAAGGCGAGCTTATCTCTAACTAAAGAAATTTCTTCCAGCCAACCCAGAAAAAATGAAGCTGTGAAAATAAAATGGAAGGCATCGTGTACAAGAAAAAAACAATGAACTATAGCTATACTTAGAACAAATAAATAAAATATAACAATCAAGTGTGTAAAAAATAAAACAGGTATAATTATAATTATTAAAATATGTTAGTATGATAAAATATGAGTATCTTATTGTGTCAACGATAAGTAATGTTCCTTCAACCTTTTTTTAAAAGTAGGTAAAGAAGGGCTGTCACGAATCACGACAGGAAGGGAATTCCACAGTTTGATTGATCGGAAAGTAAAAGATTTAGAATAACAATTGGAGTGCGAAGCGGGAAAACGAAGTACAGAGCTACGGTTGGAACGACATGGGGAATCAGCAGAGTGCAGAAAGCTAAAACGCTCCCGCAGGTATGAGGGAGCTGACGGGTTGAACAGAATATTATATAGGAGAGATAGAATATGTAAATTTCTGTGGAGACGTATAGGAAGCCATTTAAGTTGAGCTCTAAACATGGAGACGTGGTCAAACTTACGGAGATTAAAAATAAATCGGATGCACGAATTTTGGAGCTTCTCCAATTTATTTAGGAGAGATTCCGTAGTATCAAGGAAACATGCATCACCATAATCAAGAATTGGGAGTATAAGAGACTGTACAAGGGAAATTTTTGTTTTCGTAGGAAGAAATTTTTTTAAAGAACATATGAAACATATAAACATATGAAAGGTATAACAGACTTTTATACTCAAATTAGTAATATGATCCTCCCAAGGAAGTTCCGAGCTAAAAATAAAGCCTAGGTTAGTGACACTGGTCGAAAGAGAGATCTGAGTACCGTTGTAAACTCTAGGTGGCAGACTGGAAAAATCAATAGATCCAAGCTGATATCTACTCCCGAAAATTATAGCTTTTGATTTTAAAGGGTTAACTAAAAGACCGTAGGATTCAGCCCACAAGCTAATTGCACGAAGATCGTCATTTAAAGAAATCAGGGCGCTAGTCTTATCCGAAGTACTAAAATGACGGTAAATCTGCAAATCATCTGCATACAAATGAAAATTAGAAGAAATTACCGCAGTGATTGTATTAATAAATATTGAAAACATTAAGGGAGACAAAATGCACCCCTGAGGGACACCCGCAACAATATCACACCAGTTGGACTGCATTTCATTTAAAAATACATATTGTGAGCGATTTATCTCCGTGATAAGAGTCAAACCAATTTAAAGTAGATGAGGAAAAGTTAATGGTCTTAAGAACACCAATGAGCAAATCAAAATCCACCGAATTAAATGCACTACTGAAATCCAGCAAAACGAGTGCGGTAAGGAGTTTTGAATCTATTGGGTAACGAATATCATCAGAAACTTTAACTAGAGCCGTCACTGTACTATGTCCTCGCCGAAAACCTGATTGGAATGGGCTTAAGAGTTCATTGTGTCGGAGAAAACGAGTTAGCTGATCATGGACAATGTGCTCCAAGACTTTGGATAGAAATGGCAGAATGGAGATAGGACGAAAATCAGAAGGGCTCAAAGGATGTGATTTTTTTGGAAGCGGAATGACCTTTGCTTTTTTCCACACCGAAGGGAACACCTGAGACGATAAGGAATAATTAAAAATGTAAGTTATAACGGGAAGGATGTGAGGGAGGATAAGAACAATCATTTTGGAACTCAATCCATCGTCGCCGACTGCCGCTGATGAGATGGATCTAATGTGTTTCTCAACTTCCACTTCTGAAACTGCCATAAGCGAGAAGGAACAAGACGGGCGTGAAATTAATGATAAATCACTGAGAGTAGCACATTTAGTAGAGCTGTCCATAACTAGCGGTGGTGAAGAAAAGTGTGAGTTCAGCGTATTAAGGTCAAGACAACTGTTGTTAAAAACAGGATCCTTACCAATCCCTAAAGATTTTAAGAAGCGCCATTTCTCTTGGATGTTGGATTTCGCGATAGTCTCGTGGATATAACGCCGTCTTGCAACACGACACATTTTGTTGCAAGTATTCCGGAGAGCCCTATACCGATCAAGATGATCATCAGTTGGATGTTTTTTGTAACACCTATTTGCCCTATCTCTTGCCGACGTAGCTTTTTTGATTTCCTCTGAAATCCAAGGAGATGGCTTATGCTTTTTTCTCAGCTTTTTAAGGGGAGCGTGACGATCAAATAAACTTAGAATAGTAGAATTAAAATAGGAGATAGCAGCGTCAATGTCACAAGCCTTATATACGGGAGACTAGTCAATGGCAGATAAATCTTCAGCCAGACGGTCGGAGTTAATATTCTTTGAAGAACGTCGGAGAATGAATTCAGCATTTCTTTTGGGAGAACGAACACGATATGACAAAAAAATGAGATCGTGAAAAGAAAAACATGACGAAAATTAACCATGTCTTGAGACTTTACCAGGCTGAGATACAATAATAAGATCCAAGAGAGAAGGAACACAATTAGGCGATTTATGAGTTGCAGATAATTGAAGGATGTTGAGGTTATAAGAGGATATTAAATTACAGAGCTTGGCCGCCCGATTGTCTTTTTTTAAAAGACACGTGTTAAAATCCTCCATGAGAAGAATGTCAGTGTAAGTGGGACAAATAACGAGCAAAACATTTTCTAGCGTATCAAAATAGTCTATGTGTAAAGAGGGACTGTACAAAACAGATAATACAATTTTAGAATGGTTAACAAAAATTTCCAAAAAAATAAATTCAGCCGAGCTATTATATAAACTAGGAGAGCACGCAATGATTTTATATAGAATATTAGATCGCAAGTATATGGCAACCCCTCCACCCCCCTTACCTGTACGATCATTTCGGATTAATACAAAACCTGGTAGCGAGAATTGAAGGGATGAGAGTGAAGGCTTGAGGAAAGATTCAGATACCAGGATAGTGTCTATGTTGGAATTGCAAAAGGATGCTAAAAGATCAACATAATGCGCTAGAATACTCTGTGCATTAATATGCACTATGTTGAGGTTGTTAGAATATTGGGAAAATTTCGTTCGAAAAGATTTCGGATGAGTTACTAGAAGCACTAAAAAACTCTTCATCAGCAGAGAAGCAAGATAAAAAGTTTTCGTTATCACAACATAAAGAAGGCATTAAACTTTCCTATTTGACAACTACCTGTTAATTATTCTTTACACAATAATTTTATTTGCTAAAACTACAAAAAAAACAATACTTTTATCTTATTACGCCGAAGAAGTGTAACTTCTAACGCGTGTACACAAGTACACACACAATTTTTTTTAATAAAAAGAAATTTTGGATTAGGTACTGCGTAATTTATTCGTCAAAAAAGTGTTTTACATATGGTTGTTATGTTTTATTTTAAATATGTAATTACCTCGCCTCAACTAGTTACTTATGTGTAAGAGTTTCTTTCTTATGAGAAAAAACATTTTCTATGATATTGAAAGGCAAACAAGCAGACGGATTTCCTGATGGTAAGAAATCCACGCCGCCTAGACACACCAATGGTGGTAATGATGCGTCGAAAACGTGAAGCCGAGGTGTTAGGGCTCGAGAAAAGGTAAGTTTACCGGCTACCTTACCCTTCGCATCGGAACACATAACATACCGTCATGACGGCAGGAATAGTTAACGTGGTAGTGTCAATCCGAGCGAGTCGCTGCAAAACCCTACCACCTGGTCAGATGTCACGGTGCTAGTGACGGTAAGCCTATGCTCACCTTTTACAAGCTGTCTGGCAGGAAGGCAGATACTCTATTATATAAGAAGCCCGGACCCGGGGAATATGATTACCTATTTTTAAACAATTCGATTTAGGATTTCCTTTCTTTAACATCTTCTGTACAGAATCCTGGCTACGCTCTTATTCCTAATGCAATAGCGTCAGCGCATGCCATCCTCGTTTTCCATGATGAAAAGAAAGATAGACTAGAAGGAGGGCACTAGAGGTCTAGGAGACAGGTCCTAATATCTGATTCTGGCAAATTGTAACTAAAAACCGGCTTCGATTCCGTAAGTAAATCATCTAGGTACACAAAAACAAAGTAACTTCATTTATTTGCCTCGGATCTCATCATCAGATCAATAGAGTTACTCTTGAATCTTGATATCATGTGAATTGGAAATTGGAATCGTGTATCAAGTTTTACGTATTTTTGAACATACTGGTATCAGATTATTAACATTTACTTACAAATAAATTCAACGAATCTGATAAAATAATATACTTTTTAATAAGAACTAAATGTTTAAAATATTTACCTAAATTTGTTTTACTTTAATATCGTTGTCTGACATTGGTTGCTTTATTTGGGTTTAGATCAAATCGCGTATTGCTCAGGAATGTTTAAAAAACTTACATCATGAATTTTGGAAAGAAATAGCTTGCTCCAGAATGCTGTCAACAAAATTCCAAAGCTGGTGGTCAGGATTCCCACGGCCAAAACACACCTATTCTTCGTAGTCGGTAACATTATCTGCGAATACCACAATCCTATTGAAGATAATCTCTTCAAGGTTTCACATGTACATTGTCTAGAGTTCCACGGAAAAAGGGGTGTTATAAGTTTGACGTACGAGTTATGATGCCACAGACAGACAAACACAGGCAGGGTTTGTCTATCTGTGGCATCATAATTTCTTAGCAAATGGACCGATTACAATGCAGATATCTTGTTTGAAGGGTGACTTGTTTGAGATAGTTCTCCACATTAAAGATAGGTAGGGGGTTCTTTAAGATTTACAATTTCATGTTTGTTCATGTTCAATGCCACATAACTTTCAGTAGAATAGGCCAATTTTGATGATACTTTTTTACTTGATAGAGTTTATCTTCAGGGTGGTCAAATATAAATTTTATGGTAACAGATTTGACAGTTTTTGGGCTTGTCCAGGGATATTTATTTACTGTTTTATTATAGTTATTAATATAGTCTACTTACATTTTTCACTAAAAAACTTTGTTTTCGTAGCTATAAATATACTTAATTAAATATTCTTATGACACGTGCATAAACTTACAAGGCACTCGAAATACAACTGAACGTGCGTTTCGTTCAGTAGAATATGATTGCGAAAGATCTTTGCCGTGAAATCCTTTTTTTTTAAATGGATAATTTGTCGCTAACCGCGAGCTTTTTACAACTTCACCGGGCTCTAATTATATCAAGTGAAACACTTAAAATAAGTTTCGCGTTACTTACAAAATGAATTTAAGAACTGGATAATTACGACAGAGACTTATCTTATAAATGGTTCTAAAAAAGGTCGTCCCTGCCAGAGGTCGACTTGAATGTTCTTTTATAGGGTGTCTTTTTGAAACCTTGGCGATTGAGGCCAAAAAAGGCGAATTATTATTAAAGGGATTTTTTCTCTGGACACAATTTTGAATAAAGAATTGTTTATTATTTTTTTACTTACTAATTAATATAAAATTTATTTTTATTTTTCGCTGGGACAGCGAACTTCGTTCCACCCGATCTGTTTGTGTGGGGGAAATAAAGTAAATTCTTATTTTCTATCAATTTTTCCGATTTTTCTCTTCATAAGATCCTACTCCTGTCAGAAACTAACACTTACAAAAGGAATTAGCGGAATCTTTCTAGCAGTTCGGAAATTATGCGCTTGGCAACACGTTCAACTATTCATTTTTATATTACAGACGGAAAATTTTGGAACGAAGTTCTTTATCGCGCATTGTGAAAGGAGGCTAGACGGAAAAAATTCTCACGAAAAGTTGTCACGACACTTTTACACACTATAGTAAGCTATTGTAAGCTGTGCGGCGTATGCATGTTTCTTTGTCTGTTATTAATACATAAAAAAGTTGAGAGTCGTTCGTTCTTCGTTCCATCCCGGTGTCCCTTGATACCTCTCAACGTTTTTTATGTATTAATAATTTTAAATGAGAATGAATTGTAAATGTATATTTCAACGACATTATTAAATCACCTTTAAACCAAAAAGTGTTTAATGTTTTTTAATGATAAGAGACAAAAAAAAACGACTAAAACTTGAGTATTAACGCCGTCTACTAGAAACAGCAGGCGCAGGCATACATTTTCGCCACGCCGTAGAAAGATACTTCACAAAGGGATACTTCCTCTCCTACGCAACGCCGGCTGTTTACTCTCCATCAGTCTTACGAATTTTCGATCAGGTCACGTGTTCCTGATTCATTCCAAAAAAATGCGCAACGCCGCTAAAGAAGTTTTCACTTCAAAACCCTCTTCGCCAAAAACAGTATATGAAATCTTGTTTTACATTCGATGTTTTTTAAAAGTGAATCTAAGAAATGAGTTCATTGTGACTCTTATTCAAATTTTAAAACCAATTTTATGTCATAAGTTAATCCAGTGCTAGCGTAAGGGTAATGTGCGGTTGCTACTTGTACTTGTAGTTGTTGTACTTGCCGAGATTGGTTGCTGAGTATTTAGTTAATAAGAGTACTAGGGATTAATTGCTATTCATGCCAGCCTCTTATAAATATAATGTTTTGCTTAATATCTTCGTTATTTTATATGCATCTATTTAAAAATGAGGAAGAAACAAGTCCGCTAAGTTTCTTTTCCCGGTATTACACCTATCTCCGGTAATATATTTTAGTACCTATTAGCAAAGACAATAATTTACTAATCTCTGGTATTAAATAGACTTCTCATAGGTTCTTTCTGTATGGTCTTTATGCAATAATATTATATCTTTCTTCTTTTAAGCGATTCTCTGATTCTAATTTCCATTTTAAGAATGTGCTTCAAAATTATCCCATAATTTTGTCCAGTTGTAAGTTTTGTAGTTTAGAAATTGTAGGCATACATCTGTCATTATAAAGTGACAAAATAACTTGAAATCCGGAATGTAGAGAAACGTTGTACGAACAGAAGGGTTACTCTTGAATCTCAATTTAATTCAAGTTGGAAATAGGAATCGGATAGGTCATTTTAGTTACCTTTAAAACAAAATACTTGCGAACTATGTACATAATTTAACAATATTTTTGTAAATGGATTTGTTACATAATTGGTTTTTGCAACTAAATGTTACATACACAAACATAATTATCTTAAATTTAAAAGTTAAATTTCCAAACGTTGTATAAGCAAAGAATATTGAGTGCCAAGTGAGAGAAGTTCATCAGGTCGGTTTGTAAAGAATAAATAAAAAAAAAATTCAATTCAAATTCATATTTATTTCTTACAAACTAACTTTGGCTAGACGTTGACAATGGTACGGTTATCAGCGCGAGGTATTTATAGACAAATTAACATGGGTTTGTTTATCGAAAAAAGTGTTTTTCTGGAATGACTAACATGTTGCCAACTTTGCGGTTTTTACAACTTCACCGAGTTTTGTCTATTGAACAATTAACATACCAAATTGTTTTGCTCAAAAAACGATATCAACTATTTAATCATGAGTTTTAAATACAAATGACTTTTATAGCAAAGGATAGTGTACAAGAGATAACCACGGTCTGTGTTGTAGATGAGTAGATGACCTGTGGCTGGGATGCTAGGCCAACTGCTTAAGTCTACCAGCTACCCTACCTTCTGGAATGAAACATGATTTTGTCATTATGGTAGCAGGAATAGATAAAGCGGTGGATCACTACCTGGGCAAGTTTCAGCGCAGAACTCTAGCACCAGCACATGTACATAATATACGTATTTATAACTTGTTGCCATATGGAGAAGTAAAATAAATGAATAAACAGCTATCGTTTATTTTATACAAGTTCATGTATATATGTATATATACACCTATTTAAAATCGTATATAATCATAGTACGCAACGGACCTTTGAGACGCCTTCTGCATTCGAACAACATTATTTCCATAATACTAATAGTCATTGGAGAAAGACAACCTGATGATATGAAAGCTACTTTTGCGTATGGACATTTAGCAACATGGAAATAATATTGCTTTAAGCAATCAGGGTGTTCTGTAATTTGTCCAAAGCATTCGATTGCGTAAGCCACGATACGTTTTTCAGAAATCTGCGCCATTATGAAATTAGAAATAAGGCACTCGATCTTCTAATTTCTTATTTGAATGGGAGAATTCAGAAAGTTCTGATTATAGGTAAAATATTGACAGGTGCTGCTGCTACGATGGGTGTCCCCCAGGGCTCTATTCTTGGTCCATATTTGTTCCTTGTTTAAATTACTGACTTACCTTACTACGTAAGAGACAAACACGAAATTGTATTGTTCGCGGATGTCACTTCACTTTTATTTAAAGACAACTGGGTAGGTATGACGAGTTGGTCGAGCGGGTATAATGCCCAACGCTACCGATCAACCACGGGGCTTGATTTCAATACTAGGCAGGCATTTATGTGTTGAACATCAACATTGTGTTAGATTATTCACTAACCTATCTACAGATATCAGCAGTTACCTGGCAACTAATCTAAAATAGCACGATCTCTTATCCTAGATAGGTTATTAACATTGGCCGTGTGCAAATCTTCCATAAGATATTACAATCGTACATACATATACATACATAGTACATATCTTCATGCCAAGTCCCTTACGGGGTGGAAAGAGAGTATCGAGTGCTAGACCTCACGATCCTGACAAAGCTGTCTGGCTTCATTCACATTCATTACCCTTCTCATACAAACTCTTCGGTTTCAGAGACTCTTGACACCACAACTCTCGGACTACATCCGAGTGACCTGATCGTTGAATGTCAACCTTGGTCTCCCTGGGTACCTGCATCCATCCACATTCGCATTGTATATCGCTTTGTCAATCTATCATCTATCATTCTTTCTATATGACCGAACCAGCGGAGCATGCCATTTCGCATTTTAACACCAACACTTTCTTTCAATCCCACTATTTCTCAGATCTCATTAGATTTTTTCAGATTTTCCGTAGCGCTCTCATTTCGACCGCATTTATCCCACTCTCATGCTTTTTCTGACATGCCCAACTCTCGCTTTCATACAATAATTGCAATCGTCGCAAAGTTAATATTTCCCTTTTTTATGATATTGGAAGGCAAACAAGCGGACGGATTTCCTCATGGTAAGAACGCCTAGAGACACCAAAGGTGGTAATGGTGCGTCGTCAACCAGGATGTTAGGCCAGGCCAGGATGTTAGACCTCGAGCAAAAGTAAGTTTACCGGCTACCTTACCCTCCAAACCGGAACACGTCATGACGTTATGGTGGCAGGAATACGGTGTTAGTGACGGTAGGCCTATGCTCGCCTTTTACAAGCTTCCTAGCAGGAAGGCAGATGGTCTATTCTGTAAAGGAGCGTGGACCGACACGGTTGTTTTCTTTTTAATTTTATATATATATATCCTAGTTTATTTTCTTAGCAAGACTGAGACGTTAAGGCTTGGCCGTACTGAGAGGCGTCTATTTTCTTTAAATCAAACAATAACAGCCAATATTAATAACGAATCGTGCTATTCGAATATTGTTAATGTTGAATACCATGGGCCAGCGTTTATATTTTTAATCAGGTAATTTGGTAATAAATATGTTCTATTTATTTAGTTACAAGTTTAAGCTAAATTAACATTTTGGTACCAGTTTGAACGGAAAGTAGGCGTAATGTCAAACTCAAGATTACTCAATTTGGTTTGGATTATTTGCGATAGATGGCGTTAAATGAAATATATAAAATGATAATAAATAGAGTTTTGGCGCCATCTAGAGACTTCTGAAGCTATTGCATAGCTTCTATCGCGGGCCTTAAGCGCAGGGACCGAATCCAGAAATATCGTAACGAAAAAACCTCACGCTCCCCACTCCGACGGGCGCGGAGGTGTGGCTTGAAGGCCGTGCATCGTCTAACGTCGTTTCAGTTCGGCAGTCTTCGGCACGGCGTTGTGTGGGTGCGTAATAGGCATTTATGTAGAACATTGAATACTTGTAAAATTGGTGTATAAAGTGTTTTAAGTATGAATGAACAAAGTGCAGTTATTATTAATGAAGAAAGTCACGAAAAAATAATAAAAGAAAAAGAGTGAGTATTACATTTTATTATTATCATAAATGCAGTATTAATTTTGAATTGAAAATATAATACTGCTATAAACATAACCTAAATTTTTGATATTAAAATGAGCGATATTAGAAGTATTTTTTTTTTACAACACCTCGAACCTCGACCCTCGAAAACAGCTTATAAACATGGCTCAGAAGCGAGATAGGCCTGTAATTCTTCAGAAGGGTCTTATCGCCCTTTTAAAAGAAAAGTACCACCACGCTTCTGTTCCATGCTTCTGGCGTAGTACCTCCGAGCAATACGGAATTGAAGAGCTTCTGAAGGACTCTAAGTACTGGTGTTCCGCCCGC
>NJDD01000925.1:197192-209205 GCA_002245505.1 Calephelis nemesis
TGCCATAGCCGTTTGACGGAGAGATACCGCCACCCGGAGATTCTTAACACCCCGGGCTCCAGCTCTCAACCGACGCCCGTCAACGTCGGCGTCACAACTGAAGCCGCCGGGCACTTGGGGCCTTTTATATTGTGCGATCATCATTGGGGAGTTTGGACCATAACCCGCCACGCTGGTCCATTGCGTGTTGGCGGGTCGCCAGAGCCTCGTCTGTTATTAGCAGGGTGCACCACGAGCAGGTGAGGTTGGCTTGGGTCCCGAAGATTGAAGGTGGGACCCCTTACACCCTTACACCCAAGGAATATGTAATTATTTAAAAATCTTGTAAAAAAGTTTGTAATACCGTATAAATAAGTCATTGTTCTTAAGTAAAGGTAATATCATCATCATCATCATCATCTCAAGCCTTCTTCAACTGCCTTGGTGTAGGCCTCCATCAACTTTCTCCATTTCTTCCTGTCTTGGGCTTTCTGATGCCAATTTTTGCCCACTATTCTTTTGATGTCGTCTGTCCATCGCACCTGGGATCTTCCTACGGGTCTTTTGTATCCCCACGGTCTCCACTCCAATAGGGTTTTGCACCACGAGTCTGGCTTCCTTGCTATATGGCCTGCCTATTGCCACTTCAGCTTGGCCACTTTTTTATTATGTCGGTGACTTTGCTTTGCTTCCTCAGCCACTTATTTGTCTTCCTGTCGTTAGAAGTTATTCCTACCAGCTTACGTTCTAACGCCCTTTGGGTAACTATTAATTTTTGAAGGATTTCCTTGGTGGTCACCCAAGTTTCTGCTCCGTATGTAAGAACTGGTAGGATGCACTGGTTGAATATTCGTGCTTTTTGCTCAGTGGTAACTGGTAAGGTTCATTTTGAAAGCAAAGTCCATTTTTGTAAAGGCAGCCCAGCCGAGGCGTATTCTCCTACATACTTCTGTACCCTGGTTCTCCTTCCCCATTTTGATCTCTTGACCGAGGTAGACATATTTACTAACTAGTTCTAGCGTTTCCTCACCCACTCTGATACTTTCTCTGCTTGTGGTGTCTGTGGTCATGACTTTAGTTTTGCTGAGGTTCATCTCAAGTCCCACTTTCAAGGAAGCGTCGTGTAGATCTTCGACCATAGACTGCAGCTCTTCCGGATCACTAGCGAAAAGCACTATGTCATCCGCAAATCGCAGGTTTGTTAGCCTCGAATCCGCTATCACCAGACCTTTATCTTCCCAGTTTAGTTTTTTAAAGATGTCTTCGAACACCAGGGTAAAAAGTTTAGGTGTGTAGCGGACGCAAATCCGCTACCACTCGGTCTATGTGGAGCGACCCTTATATCATCAGATGGTCAGGCGATCGGCGTTAGACCAATGACCGCTGAGAACGTAGCCTCGAGCGTCGACCCGACGGCGATACGAAGATTACCGATATATACCAGTCTGGATCGATACCGCACGCGCATCACTCGTCTTAATATTAATATATTGTTTTGCTCGCGAACAAAGACTTTGGATATATTGTAAAATTTAATCTTTAGTAAAGTCAAGTTGTGTTAATAACTAGTTTTCATTGCTGTGCCGCTTAGCTTAGTACCTCAGTGATAAAATTCAAAATTAGCTTGAGCGTAAAATTCGCTTGCCTTTAATTACGGGTTCGATTCCCGAAAGTATAAGTGCACAGTGGAGTGATACGTATTATCGGGTGGCTCCACAGGTGAGATGGTGTCGCCTTGTCTGACCTCTCTTCCAATGCTTACCGGGCCCGTGTGATGAGGAATGGCTACCTTCAGCATTGCGTTTTCAAAAACGCAATGTAATAAATAGTCAACAAATAAGATAAAAGCGACGTGAAACATTTTCAACTGTTAAACCAGTAGAACCAGAACTTTCAATGGTGAACACGTACAATTTGAAGACGGGTAATTTGGACATAAGAGATTATTTGGATATTTCAATGAAAAAGAGTTTGAAAATTTCTTTACCAATGTGGCTGCAGAATTTATCAGAACTCTAATCTCATCACTTAGTACTGCTGAATCAATAATGAAGCAATATGTTTCTGAACGTGATGAAAACTTCGAATTTTCATTTACTGAAACATGACATTGCTTTTAAATATATTAAAATGAAAATGAATTCCTGCAATGCATACGTCAATATCCCTTATAATCCCTTAAAATTACTTCTTCAGTAATAAATGTTATTGCTCCATTTTTGGTTGTAAAATTCAACTGACGTTTTCCACATGGAGATTTTCCTGATCTTATGAAACTTATCAAGGTGATACCTATGTTTAAAACCTACCGACTATCGACCTATCTTCATTCTACCTGCCCTTTAAAAAAATATTTGAATCAAATGTTATTCCATGCCATATAAGTTTTACATTTTATTGCATTGAACTATTAGGTTTTAGTTGACCTCTGAAAAAGAGGAGGTCATATGTCAAATATTTGATTACCTGTGATCTGAAACTTTTTATTTTACTGGCCTCGGGATGTAATATGTCATATTAATTAAATTTCTTTAATACGCTGTTTCAAGACGTCTAAAACAAATTACCGTAAGTATGTTAAACAAGTATGGCATTCCGAAATTGATGTCTAGTTCCCTCTTGGCAAAGTTGGCGTACTCCTGGGTGATGAAGACTTGTTCACGGATCTACACCATCGGCACCAGGATGTCAGGGTCTAGGAGTTGGTTGTTGATACTGCAATACATATTAATAATTAACTCTGTATTATTAAAAATTATACATCGACGGTATTAAGTAACAAAACAAATACATAAATCGTCTCTGTGGTCTAGCCGTCCAGCGTTAGCCTTGACAGCATCAGGTCTCGGGTTTTATCTCCGGGTCAATCAAAAAATACCTACCCTAACCTCTGAACCGGAACATGTCAACGTCAAGGTGACGTTAAGGCGGCAGGAATAGATAAGGCGGTGGTACCAATCCAAACTCTACCACCTAGTCAGATGTCAAGGTGTTGGTGACGGTAAGCCCATGCTCGCCTTTTACGAGCTGCCTGGCAGGAATGCAGATAGTCTATTCCGCAAAGGAGCCCGGACTAACACGGGGGATATATGTACATCTATACTTTCCAATCTAATAATATTATAAATGTGAAAGTACCTATGTCTGTTCGTCTGTCTGTTGCTCTTTCATAGCCAAACCGCTAAACCATTTGAGATCAAATTTGATATGCATAGGTATAGGGTCCCGAGTTCAAAATTTGGTTACTTTTCAAAAAATCAAACTCCTTGGACTGATATGGTGGATGAAATTTGTATAAAAATCTGAATTCTACGCTGACAAAGTCGCGGGAAAACCGCTTGTAAAATTTGAAGATTCACCTTACTCCAGGCACGTGTCTCACTAATATGTTAACCTGCATCTGCACTCTGATCTGCAAGGGAATTCCTGTCACTGGCTCTATGGACATTCCGAAGTTGTAGCTTCTGGAAAGTGAAAATAGAATTTAACATTCCTATCAGAAATGCAAATTGGCAGTTCGAAGTTGTAGCTTTTGTTAAGTGACAATAAAAATAATATTTAACACTAGCCGTCCGGGCGAGCTTTGTGCCACCCGTTCAGTTTGCATAGGAAAAATTTAAATGTTGTTTTTCCTAGTTTCCTCGCAGATAGTCCCTAATTTTTTTACATACAGTCCTTCCTTGGACTTGAAAAAAATATTCAAATCCATAATTAGCCAAATCAGTTCAGCCGTTCTCGAGCTTTAGCGAGACTAACGAACAGCAATTCATTTTAATATATAAGGGACTAGCGGCCCGGTACGTGCTTCGCTACTTATAAAAAAAAAAACAAACAACTGAAAAGAGTTTCTATATGCCAGCGAAATCCACATCTAAAAAAATTCAATTTGATTTAAAAATTCCCATTAACAAAATGATCCGGCATTTATTGAATTCATTTGTTAAAAAAATAGTTGCCTGTAAAGTCGGTTTTACGGGCGAAGATTTTACGTGACAACGTCTTTTTCTCGGTAGAATATTTATTGATATTATTAAAAAGTGGGAAAGAGACGAAAGGCATTCGCCGCTCCGGCGGGCCTCTCTCTCGTTCGGTGACTCATCGTAACGCTACCGGGCGTTACACTTTTTCATGAGTGACTCCGAGCCGCAACCTAATGTAAGACGTTGTCACGTCAAAAAAATGTGATAAATAATGAACCACTTGACCGATTTCATGCAAACTTCACATAAACCATCTACTAAATAGTCCGCACAAAGACTTAAAATTTGGTTTGGATAGGTAAATCCGTTCTTGAGTTATAAATTACAATACGCTTATACTTTTGTTATTGATTAAGCACAGTAAAACTTGAAAAACCGACTCCAACTATTACTATTTTATTATTAATTGATAAATGCAACCTTCTAAATATGAGATTATTGTCAGCCCTCTGAACCAAATAAGGTATACTGGAAACATCGAAGCAATTATATAAATCTTTTTTACTGAAAAATGCTTTCCCAATAAATGTGGACTGGTAAAGCATACCATGGAGCTTAATGTCAACTTTTGTACACTAAATGACATAAAATCAAAATTAAAATTATAAATGCGAAAGTCTTTCTGCCTGTATGTATGTTGGAATTTCACGCCTTCGCCACCAAACCGATTTTGATAAAACTTAACATGCACTTTGCCGTCCGAGTTCAAACACCAGCTGTTTTCTTCAAAAATCATCCCCAAAAGAACTACAATAATTGATGAATGTTTATGTGGAAATCATAGATATTCTACGCTGACGAAGTTGCGGGCTCAAACAGCTCCCTTTTAATTAAATAGATAGAAAATGTACATGAAATTTTATACTATCAAAAGTGCCAGAAGTTAGTAGCAGAGCTGACATACGAGTAGAAAGTAGAATCTTACTCTTTTGGTTGCAGACCTTCAAGCTTGCTGGGGTAGTAGTCATCAACGCCCAAAAAATGTGGACGACTTATAAACACTGGAGCGTCGAAGTGACATGCCGACACATTTAATATGCCAGCTGGCATACAATCTCTGTCTCTTTTCTCGTCACAGTAGCAAGCCTGCAAATATAGTATAATATTGAAGAAAAGCAAGTTCAAAAATTCTGCTACTGAAATTTGTTTACTCAATGTATTCTACCGTATTTGGTATGGGGAAAGCGTGAAGGCGTTGTGTGGTTTGGTCCACGTCATTTCATTTTACTTTTTGACAGAGCGTCAACCTTAAAGTTTCATGACCATCGTCTTGATGCATGTCAATCCGCTTCCATGGGATTCCGAAGACATTTTCAACCTCACGCGACACCTTTGTGGAACCAGTTATCAAAAACTAAAATTGTTCACTATACAAGTGTTTTACATGAAAACTCACCATATCTGGATATTCGTGTCCATTATCAAACAAAGAGTCATCAGCAGCAAACTCAATCCCTGGTACCCCATTTACTACTGTTGGACCAGCTTTCGGAAGCGTCACGTAACTGAAAAAAAATTTTCCACATTAAACGAAAAATATTTCTCGTTTACAAATTATTTGATGAATTAAATTTAATTCGATGCCGATTTCTGTAATTTGGTTTATCCTTACTAATTAAAAAAAAATCCTTACACACACAAAAAAAGTCATAATTTTTTTTGTTATCAAAAAACAAAATAACAAACAAACACGTGGTGGAATGGAAAAATTAAAACCCAGGCAAAGACTGCTTCTTTTATTATTTGATTAAAAATACATTATGTAACATGTGCAAGAAACATGATAATATTTTAGACAGATATCAGTCAACTTTGAAAACTGAAGACAGAGAATTATTTACTTAATCATTGTGTTAGTTAATTTGTAGTAAATATTGTGTACTTTACCAGACACGTTCACCGTGTACTTATATATTCAGTACTAGCTGCCCGCCCTCGCTTCCCACCATACACTGTTTTGTTAAAACTCAAAAGGTTTTGGCAGAGTGTTTTCGAGGAAAGCTCCCGATCGGCTTATTATATATTTGCCGACATATTGAACTAATATCGTTGATTTGTACAAAACATAAATTTACTATACACTAAAACCTTCTTCAAGAGTTGTTCTATATATTGTTGAAAACCGAATGAAAATCCGTTCAGTACTTCTCGAGTAAATCGCGAACAGACAGACTGACAGACGCGGGGAGGACTTTGTTTTATAATAATATATATTGATTAAATATTTATGATAAGTGGGTACTAAAATTAATGTTTTAAAAAACATGAGCAGCAAAATAATATTTAAAAAATATCTCATAATACTCGAAATTCCTGTTTAATAATATCGTAATGAATTTTAACGATAAATGAAGGCCTTAAGTGTTAAACTAACGGTGGTTGAGGATGCTGTTGAATATGCGAAAACTGCCAAAGGTGCAAAGTCCGAATATAGTTAAATCGATATTTAATGAATGAGCAAATCCATTTCTAAATGCAATAAAATAAAGTGCAAATTCTAATTTTAAGGAATTAAATTTTTCTTACGTGCAAAGAACCGGTGTATACACTTTTATTTCCTTTTGATCTTGTTCCAACGCACAGACTTCACTACTTGATCCTTGAACGCGTCCACATTCACCTCCAAAATGGGTCTGATTGGAGCGTTGCCACATTTCTATTTTTCCGAGTTTCTTGTAATCTGTGGCTCCAGTGTTTATCACACTTAACCCCTCAAGCACTGTTGAACCATTCCTCTGTTTATCAAAACCGAAATATAACACTGTTCGTTAATTTCAGAACTGCTACAATCAATTTTTTTAATATCTATTAGCTAATACTTTTTGTTTACGATACTACTAGTCCTTTCCAAGGACTACTTCAAATATCGAATAAGTATTGACAATAAATGTTTGTCAACTTATTTCACTATATATAACTAAGGAAAAGAATAGTCACATGTATACCGAATGCTAATATGGTTTGCAGAAAAAATGTTAATCTGAATTGAATTGAAGTCTGATTTCTAACTATTCTTTCAATCAAAAAAGTTCTAAAGTAATTACATTTTTTATGGTAATTCGTCCATTACCATTTTTAGTCCAGTTTGGCAAAAATGTCTAATTTAAAGATTTCAAAAAGTAAGGCTTAGAATAACTCCTTGAGGTAGACCAGAAAATATATGTGATACACGTATAAAAATTACAATTACCGTATGCATCCAGCCAAACCTTTTAGAAGGTATTTTAAAAGGTAGATAAGGGATTTTGGAGGCTAGATCCATCACAGGATCCGGAATGCCCTCAAAGAGCCAGTTCGATACATTTGCTGTATATAACAGAGACTTGTGACGATTTCGTATTATTCCATCTGCTAGTATTCTCAGCATAATGTTGTGATTACGAAGAATGTAAGCTACTGACTGTAACAAAGAACATCATAGAAATGAGAAAGTTAAAAAAAAATGTTAATACGCCATAAAACAATCGACAAGCATCACCAAAAAAACTACAAATATTGTTGCAGACCTAAAGTGAAAAGCAAAACATAGTTTTCCAAGTACTAAAACGAGTAGCAATTTATTAATATCAGTTGTACCTTTCACAGCATATTTTTACTGTTTTATTTAAACCAACCAGTTTCGTTATAAAAGCATCATCATGACTATTACAATCGCTAGGAATAGGGATACTACTAGGTTGTAATAGCCTTGATGATACTTGTACCGCAAATCAGTTGGTTAAAAGAAAATAATAAGATAGTTTGTAAAAATTCAACTTATATTGATATATCGTGTCTAGAATGAAATCCGACCAAGCGCCGACGAAAAGGAGTATAAAAACTCTTAAAAAGAGTAGCATTGATGCCAACAGTTTGAATATTTTTAAAGTCATTAATTTTTGTCAATAAGGTCGTAACCATGGCTAGATGATAGAGAACTAATAAATCTAGCTTGCCCATTCTTATTATTATCTCTTTTAACCACTGCCCTGTTCCAATTTAGAGGCCTGGCCTTATATTGCAATCGCATCGTAATCGCGTTTGGTTTTTAAAGACGACGTGTTTTTCCATCAAGAAATCTGTCTGCTTTTTTCATGTCTTAAGCTTGCTTGTGCGTTTTCTTAAGACAACAAGTCAAACGCGTAAGATCTAATTGTGGCCTAAATCATAGATATGTATATATATTTATGTCTACCCATCTTATGGCAAGGTGGTTTTCTACTTAAGAAATATCTTTGTCCAGTGTTTATTTGATTTTATTGGATGATTTCATGTGAATCGGCAGTAGCACCAAAACTCTATCAAAACATTTTTTCATTCATACATTTCAAAAAAAATTTCAGCGTTGCCACTTTTTAACGAGAAAATGCTTAAATTTATTTCCAAATGTGCTTAGTTGCTAAAAATAATTATAGTTTGTAATGTCTTGACAAAAGAATGATTTCTGTAAAAAAATATTACAAGTATTGGAAAAAAACCCGTTGAAAGAGAGTTTTGGCTCCACTGAGAGTAATTTCGTGATTGTTGAATTACGTGAAAGTATTGAGTAAATTTAGTCAATTGCGATGTTTTTTCAACAATTTTGTTTAGTTGAGATGACTGCTACTCGCCTCTTTTTAGCTGCTTGATAGGAAGGCAGTTACCAAAAAATAGAAAGATTGGCAATAGTATTTCGTCTACTGGGACAAACTTCAAATCGAATAAAATCATTTATACACTCGTTTTTTGTTGTAATTTTAATTTTATTAATTTTAATTTGCAATTTCCTGCCATTTGTCAGTCATCATGTCAGTTTTAAGTATGGATTTTCGCAATGTAACGCCTTATTGTATTAATTTTAAAATGCATATGTTTGTGTCTACTAGTCTACAATACTTACTGCTACTGCAGGATTGATGATAAGGATATCATCAGAAAGACTGCCATTGGTTATTTCCGGCTCAAAATACCACGAGCGTTGATGTCTGAACGTCAGTGTACTGTTGTCGTTCCATTCTATATGCGTCTGAAATAGTTGTAATGTTACAAAAATAATAAGCAACTAGTCAAATTAACACGTAAACCAAATATTTATCTAAGCATTAGTGCAGAATCTAAATTTATTTTAAAATGGCTGGTGTCCGCGACTTCGTACAGATGATGAAGTGCTTTTTATCGGCTTTATAAAGAGCCACAGTTCATATATTAGAATCATAAAGTTTTTATTTTAGTATATTAATCAACATATCCTATATTTTTCTAATCAACAGTGTCCTTCGCAATTTTTTTTGAAAGAGCGTACATTTGAGCTAGTCCAATCGTCGTGAAGCTGGGATTTAATGATGGAATTTCACGTCAATTAGACTAGATTTTTGCATAATAGGCCTAACATCCCGACCGCAGGATAGCGATCTTGAGACGTGCTTATTCTCTTACGTATCACATAAAAAACATACCTTTATATGTCTTTCTCGAAACACATAAGGACCTAGTTGCTGTAATTTTAACTTCACATTTTTCTTTGCTAAAATCTCATCAGCGTTGGTGATGTTGAAGAAGAAACATTCCAAATATATTGGCACCGGCAGGTCCCGCCAAGTCTCGTATGCCCATGAATCGTTTCTGAGGATCAACATCTGCAAATCGGGCAAGAAATAAATTATCTTCAAAAATTTTGTGGTATTATAAGTGTTTATCGTAATAAATAAAAATGCTTACAGAATACATTTTTGTCGTTGGCATTTCATGAAATTTTATTATGATTAAAAAAATGTGTGTATATATGTAAATGAAGCTCTCTGGTTCGTCATTTAAAATTACCGCGCTTGCTTTGAATATTGTCTGTGGTGGGAGAAAACTGACAAGATGTCTGAACTGTAATATAAAGAGAAATGACTATTGATTTATTTAGTGGATTTATTTAAGAAAGTGTGAATAGTTTATAAAAAGTGATTGTTTGGAGCAATAGCATTTAATGTTGTTTCTCTTTTTACAGGTTAGTATTTGTTTGAGTTGTATTTTAGATATAAGTTTAATTTGTTAAACATGTATGGTACCTAACCTACCAAATTGTTAAGTATTTTGATCAAAATAAAACATCTCTTTTTACAGAGCAACAACTTGGGCTTTTGGTTCAATTAACTTATTACAAAACAACATTAATTATAGCTGTTGTCAACAATGGAGAAGTTGAAATTCGAATTTGTTGTCAAACCGGGTGACGACCCGAAAACAAACATAATATGCTTAACATATGACAACAAAGTCTCAAATTTTCCAAAAAGTAAGAACTACATTGCAAAGAAGACATGATAAACGACAAGTATGGATTTCTATTACACCGGAGTTACATGATATCTACATGGATGGTGATGGAAATATGCAATTTAAAGGTTATTTACTGGAAGAAGTTACATCAATTGCACAAAACCAGAATTCTACGGAAACGCCTATAGAAGCTCTTTCAAAAATTTTGGAAAGTTTTGCTGAATCAAGAAAGGAGCCTAGACAGTTTAATTTGAAAAAAGTATCTGAGATGTTTGTTATTGATAAGTTTACACAAAAAACGTCAAATGTCACACAGTGGATAGTTATCTTCGAAACAGAATGTACTCGTTTAGGTATAACTGATGATATTTACAAAATTCAAGTGTTAAGGTTATTTTTAGATGATTCTTGTCAGGATTGGTATAGCTCTATGCTTATAAAGCATACAATGAATTCTGAATGGAGTATTTGGAAAAATAACTTTTGCGAAACATATATAAACAAAGGTTGGACACAGGTAAGGTATGCTATATTATTTAAGTATAGGCAAGGCTCGTTAATAGAATATGCATTAAAAAAAGAGAGACTTTTATTAGAGACTAACAAGTTTATAGATAAAACTACTTTAATAGATTTAATTGTAACGGGTTTACCTAATTTTATAGCCGATGAAATTGATAGAAATAACTTAAAGGAAACAGAACATTTATTCAATAGTATTCGTGGGTTAGAATATTTGAATAAAAAGTTTGTAGGAAAAAAGGAAGTATATTCAGAAAATAGAATTAAAGAAAAAACTTTCAAGGAAAAACCATGCAAAATTTGTGAAAAACAAAAGAAAGGAATTCGGTATCATTCAGAATCCGTTTGTTGGTTTAAAAATAAGGAAGGTGATCGGTATAAAAAAGAATCAATTAAAAATGTTAATAATTCTGAATTAGAAATGAGTTTAAATGAAGTAGATCCAAAAAACTAATAATTCCACCATTAATCAAAATTAAAATTTTAATAAATGATTCCTTAGAAACATTTGGGGTTTATGATTCAGGATCAAATGTAAGTTTAATTAATTCCAGATTATTATCCTTAAAAAATTATCACACTTACAATAACAATAATAATCAGGCAAATTTAAAAACGATTAATGGTGTAAAAAAGTCTATAGGAGTAGTAACATTAAAGATTAAGATCTTTCAAATTGAGAAATACATAAATGTTTTTGTTGTAGATAAACAAAACTTTGACCATGATTTTTTAATTGGCTTAGATTGCATAAAATCTTTTCAACTAATTCAATGTGACAACTTGGAAATAATACAAAACGTTAAAAATGAGAAAAATAAAAGTAATGAAAATATTCCTGGCTTAACAGGTAACAAAATTCAAAACTTGCAATATTTAATTGATGAAAATATTGAAAAAAAAACACAAGTAAAGATAATTTTATAACTGAAGATAAATGTGAGATCAATTTTAATGAACACATAGATATTTCAAATTTCAACATTTCAGTTGATCATTTAGACGTTCAACAGCGGTCAAAAATAGATGAGTTGATAAACAAATATAAATCACTATTTGCAAAAGATAAATATGATGTAGGTTCAGTTAAGGGCTATGAGGCACATATAGATCTACTTGTAGATACATATTGTAGCAAAAGACCATATCGATGTAATTTTGAGGATAAAAAAGAAATAGAACAACAAGTTTCAAAATTGTTAAAAAATAAACTAATTGAAGAATCTTATAGTCCCTTTGCAGCTCCTGTAACACTAGCCTATAAAAAAGAAGAAGGGCGAAAATCTAGGCTATGCATAGATTTTCGG
>NJDD01000925.1:209523-232809 GCA_002245505.1 Calephelis nemesis
AATTTAAAGTGTTTTCAGACCATAAACCTCTAGAAAAACTAAATATTAAGGCAAGAACAGATGAAGAGCTAGGAGATCTCACTTATTACTTATCACAATTCAATTTTGGAGTGATATATTCACCGGGAAAGGACAATTTAGAAGCAGACAGCTTAAGTAGAAACCCTGTATTAGAACCACACGTGAACCAGGATGAAGTCTTAAAAATCGTAAATTTTATTAAACTAGAAGATATACAAAAAGATCAAGAGAAAAATGAAATTATAAAACTTCATAAAACTAAACTATTATTAAGAGATAAAGTATAAACAAAAAGAATAAGAAAAAAAGAAAAAAATTATACTCACGGAAGAATTTAGTAAAGAAATAATAAAAAATATACATTATACATATTGTCATATAGGGGTGAAACAATTAGAAAATAAAATCAAACCATTCTTTACAGCAAAAAACTTAATAAACACTATTAAAAATATTTGCGATAATTGTGAAGTATGCTTAAAAAATAAAACTAGGACTAAATTTAAATATGGATTGATGTCTCACTTGGGTCCTGCCACTTACCTTTTGAAATAGTGTCTATAGATACTATTGGTGGATTTGGTGGCTCCCGCTCTACAAAAACCTATTTACACATTTTAGTAGACCATTTCACCAGATATGCCTACATTTTAACATCAAAAACACAAAATTCAAATGACTTTATAAAACTAGTAAAAAAGTTATCCCTGATAATAAAATTGAGATGATCCTATGTGATCAATACCCAGGCATAAACTCAAAAGAATTTAAAAGTTTTTTAAAAAACGAGAATATAACCATTATCTTTACCGCAGTGAATGCACCTTTTTCAAACGGTTTAAATGAACGTTTAAACCAAACTATAGTTAACAAAATCAGATGTAAAATTAATGAAAGGAAAGATAAAATGGCTTGGACGACTATAGCTCATGAATGTATCCAAAAATATAATGAAACTGAACACACTGTTACAGGATTCTCCCCAGTATATTTATTAGAAGGAAAAGTTATTAATATCTTACCAGATGAATTAAAAACACAAAAATCAAAAAACGATTTACTACAAGATAGAAAGATAGCTTTAGAAAAAACTATAAAATCACACAATTACAATAAAAAAGAAACTGACAAGAACAGGATAAATTGTCAGTTAAAAGTGGGTGATCTAGTATATGTGGAAAATGGGAACAGGTTAAATAGGAAAAAACTAGATGAGATAAAAATAGGCCCACATAAAATATTAGAAAAATTATCTAACTCAATTTATAAGATAGATACAGGGTGCAAGAAAATTGAATCAAATTATTTTCACATTACTAATATTATACCAGTGGTAAATAATTCTCAGTAGTTTAAGGGGGAGGGGGAGATGTAAATGAAGCTCTCTGGTTCGTCATTTAAAATTACCGCGCTTGCTTTGAATATTGTCTGTGGTGGGAGAAAACTGACAAGATGTCTGAACTGTAATATAAAGAGAAATGACTATTGATTTATTTAGTGGATTTATTTAAGAAAGTGTGAATAGTTTATAAAAAGTGATTGTTTGGAGCAATAGCATTTAATGTTGTTTCTCTTTTTACAGGTTAGTATTTGTTTGAGTTGTATTTTAGATATAAGTTTAATTTGTTAAACATGTATGGTACCTAACCTACCAAATTGTTAAGTATTTTGATCAAAATAAAACATCTCTTTTTACAGAGCAACAACTTGGGCTTTTGGTTCAATTAACTTATTATATTATGACATATGAATAACCTTTTTGAAGTGAAACTTCTTTATCGGGGTTGGAAAAAAAATAGTGTAACATTTTTTCGTTACGCGTCACATTTATCCGTTACGCGCCATCTTTGTTCTTATCCCTACCACACGTGATTCGAAGTATACTTTCTCCAGTGGAGTAGGGATTGGCAATAAACTTTATTTAACCAATTTCTGTAAAGTTGCATATAGTAAATTATTTTTTGAATAATAACGTCATAAAGAAGTTTCACTTCTTCACTTCTTACGAGTGTACGCTAGTACACCCACACATTTTTTTTATTACACTTTATTTAACTCCATTTGCTAAAGCCAGTATAGCACATACATACATATATACATATCTTCAAGCCAAGTCCCTTACGGGGTAGGCAGAGAGTATCGAGTGCCAGACCTCACGATCCTGACAAACCTGTCTTGCTTCCTTCACATTCATTACCTTTTTCATACAAAAAGTATAACACAAAGTATTAAATAACACTGTGGAAAAGTACAAGTGTTAAAAATTGTCTTTAAATGCGGTTTTTAGCAATTATAGTCACTATTATCAACACGTCGCTTGCTTGTAGACGTCAGAGGTATTCATTGTGCATTGCTACCCAGAGACTGGGTTGTCAACCTTTTTGCATCAAAACGTTCACATTTAATCATAGTTACATAATAATTGTCATATAAGTCGAGACCTTCTACGAATTTGATAAAAAAGCGTGAAGCATTTGGCTGAAAGTCCAAAACCAAAACGTAATAAAAATGTTGACGATCTATGAACACTTTATATGGAAAAAGTATCTTCATATCCGTATCTACAAAGAAATAAGTACAATGTGATAGGGGGCAAGCATATACCAACCAGGCTCATATCCCATCGCCCGGGATTTTAACGTTATTTTATAAGAAAATTTAAAGTACACAATTTTTTTTTACTAACCCCGATATCGAACCTGAAACCTAAAGAAGTCAAGTCCAACGCAAGACCGCTAGATCACAGAGGCAATAAACTTTTTTATAATTTTGCATAATAAATATTACCTTGCTGCTAAATAAAATGTAAATTAGTAGTAATTACCTACGCCGAGATGTTACCGCCTCGCTAATCAAGAGGTTAGGGCAGGTTAAAATCAGTGACCATACAACAGATTTCCTTAAGTCTGTAACAATTGTAGTATTTGGAACTAGCAACCATGACTTCGCAAGAGTGAACAAACTTCTACATTTATATACATCTTCACTACATAGTATAAAACAAATTCGCGTTCGCTGTCCCTATGTACCTTTGTATGCTTAAATATTTTAAAATATGCAACGGATTTTGATGCGGTTTTGTTTAATAGAAAAATTGTTTAAAGAGGAAGGTTAAGTATATGTATATTTTATACCCGTACGAAGCCGGGGCGGGCCGCTAGAAATATATATTTCTTATGTTTGTGTGTTTGTCACTGAACTCCTTCCAGAGGACTAGAGTGATTTTGATGATTTTTTTGTGCGTGTTCAAAGTGATTCTAGAATGGTTTAGATTTACTATTGAATCCAATGCAAATGTTTTTTTTATTTTTTTTGAAGTTATACTTCTTTTGGCGCGTTAGGGAAAAATTATGAGCGTAAATTTTTACGATGCGCGCGCACACCGTCACGAAAAACCGACATGATGAAGTTAGCTATAGGTAACATTTTAGTTTTTCAAAAAAAGGTACCAACAAAGTAAAAGTAAGGACATCTACGTATGTTTGCGTGAGAACTGACATCTGTATTATTGTACTGTATTATAACTATGGTTAGTGTCATTTTGTGTACAAATGTAAAATAAGGCAAAAGATAAAATTTATAAAAAGATTTTTGTCCTATTACGCCGAAGAAGTATAACTTCTAACGCGTGTACATAAGTACACACACTACTATCGGAGCATCAAATATTATATTGTAGTTGGTAATGTCAAGCTATAGGTACGAAGTTTTGCTGGGTCGGCTAGTATATGTATAAAATCGATTGCTGTTCGCTAGTATCGCTAAAACTCGAGAACAGGAATCGGTCCACGAAAATTATTTTATCGGATTAGTTAAATTTATTTCTAACTCAATGCTAAATACGAGTGAAGGCTAAAATTTAAAGAAAGAAAGAAAGACAACTGAAAAGTTTCAATTTCACTGAAAAATGTGAAAAAAAATTCAATTAAAATGACCCGCCATTTTTTTAATTCATTTATTTCAAACAATATAATAAATGAAGAACCGCTCCACCGATTTTTCGCAAACTTCACATAAACCATCTACTAAATAGTCCGAACAAAGTAGTTTGGTTTTTATAGGTGAGCCCGTCCTTGAGTTAAAAATTACAATGAAAAGAGGCATTGTTTTTATATATATGGTATACTAGCTATTAAACGCGGATTTGCCTGCGTGGTTAATGGTTCCACAGGAACATTTTTTCAAAATTCAAGAAATACGGTTCAGTAGCTTATGACTGAAAGAGTAATAAGCAAACACATATACAAACTTTCTCATTTATAATATCATATGATATAGATCGTGTCTTACTGTCAGTAGCGCCATCTTCTTGTTCGTTATAATATTAATTTAAAAAAGCAAAAATAATTACTTTTAGAGCTTAGTATAATTTTTTTACCTATATTTCAGTTATTTAAATACTGTCCACTAACACTTGTTGCTTTATTTGTGTTAAGATCAAATCGCGTAATGCTCAAGAAAGTTAAAAAAAAACTTACTTCCTGAATTTTAGAGAGAAATAGTTTGCTCCAGAATGCTGTCAAAAGAAGTCCGAAACTGGTGATAAGGATTCCCACGGCCAACACACACCTATTCTTCGTAGTTGGTAACATTATCTGTGAACATGAAAAGTTTTTTATATTAGGAGTTATATGATGCCACTAATAGACAAACATAGAAATTGTTTAAAGTATTTTTTTAGCACTTGCTCTGTGCTTGGATTAAATTTCTATAATTAAAAAAATATTGCCCGCATTAACGAGTAAGAAGGACTTGGATCCTCGAAAGCTCAAATGGTTAGAGCATTCGTCGGCTTGAGACGAAAGGTTACAGGTTCAAATTCTGTCTGCGGTGAAGTTTTTTCTTTCTTTAAAATTTATAGAAATTTAACCCAAGCACACACAAGGCAAGTGCTAAAATAAAAATCCCTTGTACATTGTCTATGTTAGTCTGTCTGTAGCATCATAACTCCTAAGCAAATGGGCTGATTTCGGATTGTTTGAAAGGTGACTTGTTCTAGATAGTTCTTCGCTACATTACAGATAAGTTTTCTTGTGTAAATGTCGCTTAACTATCAAAAGAATAAGCCTATTCTAAAATAAAATAAAATTCAGCCGAATTTGATCATACTTTTTAACTTGATAGAGTGTATACCCAAGATCAAATATAAATTTTATGTATCTTCACGCCCATATCCCCGAAGAGGTAGGCAGAGGTACAACCAGGGCACCCACGACTAGCCGAAGATACTAAGTCCCATAATGTGATAGGTGGCAAGCCTATCGACAACCGAGCACATTTCCAATCCCGACCAACATTTTTTATTATTAGAAAATTGGAAAAATCCAATTTTCTTTTTGTTGGCCGACCCGGGATTCGAACCCGAGACCTCATGCAGTCAAATCCAACACCCGGACCTCTCGACCACAGAGTCGATATAAATTTTATGGTACCAGATTTGGCAGTTTTTGGGTTATAAGTACACATGTACTTATACACCGATGATTAAATCAAAAATATCTGACTTCAAAATTCTGAAACCACTTGCAAGTTTTAGGGTTGAGGTGTTAAATTTAACCAAGTCATGTCATGTCAGTGGCCCATATGTACTATGTACTAATGGTGCACAGTTTTGTGTTAAATCATGCATTGTTATTAATTAATGAGCATATTGTTAGAAACATGAATTCACATAATGGCAACACCGTTGTCATTACGAGTTGATACCTATAAATATAAGTGATCCATATCGGAGGCGGCCATTACGTGTTGGATAGTGAAACAAGAAGGGCCTTACAGATTGCGGCCTTAGGACTAAGGGCCTAATATTTGTGTAATGTGTAAGCCAGTGTCTAATTAAGTGTGCTAAGGTAAGCCTAAAATGTTGAGTTGTGACTTGTGATAATGTGAGTTAAATATATGTTTTAGATCATAAACATGTTTCATTTTCTGAGTCTTTAACAGTTCAGAAAGTGGGACATAGCCGAGCTAAAAATCTACCTCGGTTTAAGGATCTTACGTCCACGTAAAGGTTATGTTTCGTTTTTAAAGAAATTTGTAATCATGGTACGTTATTTCAAAATTCAAATATAAAAGACCAAGTTTTGTTTAAAATGAATTACAATTATTAGTCTAGTGAATGTAAGTACATTTTTTTTTCATTGAAATAACAGTGTCAAAAACTGTACAAGTAAAAGTTACAAATATTTAATTTTTTCCAAAAAACGAATTTTAAATTTGTACATTTGCTAACGATTAAGTTGAAAGTTAACGGCGATTAGCAATGTCGCGCTTGTGTGCAAAATCATTGGTTTTTATTTCGTTTTCAACTCAATCATTTTTCTTAATAGAAAGTTGTAAGTAACAACAATTAATAAGTCGCATATCGGGGTCGGTTATAGCTGATAATGTTAATACTCCATTGCGTGATTTGTATGCTCGTTTAATATGTGACGTTAATAAATGTATTTTCGTTTTTCATTGTAATGAATACTGAGAGTATGCTGAAAGTTTAATTTATATACTCTGTACAGAGAAGTGAATAATATAAAAGTTCATTAGAGCATCATGGTTGTCCGTTACATAAACACTTTGGCTACTGGCATTAGAACAGAATACGCGAAATAGAAAAAAAATATACAAAAATATGAAATCATGTAGGTACTTTTGAAAAATGGTAAAATCGGATAAAAATGAACAACTAGATTAATTTTAACTGTGTTTTCGATATGAAAGTGTAATGTTTAGCCTAACTAAAGAAAGTGAAATATATAAAATCACAGAGGAATTCCTTTAGTTCCAATTTTTGTTTTTCAAAAACGTTTGAAACTCATTTTCATGTACATTTTAAACAGTGTTAAAATGCAATCGTGTAGGTACTTCGAAAAAAAATTAAAAACGGATAAATATGAACGGCAGGAATAATTTAAACTGTGTTTTAACAGAAAGATATATTTTAGCAAAAAAAAAGAGAATTTAAAAGTATGAATCCACTAAGGCAAATACAAAAACATTGAAACTCTGCTCAGATATTAATAAGCAATTTTCATCGACTGATTATGGTAGTTTTTGTTTTATCGATTTCAAAGTTCTAGCAAATGAGATTTGTAAACATCAATTGCATATTACCCTGTTCAGAATTTTTTAATATCATGCAAGCAAGAACGGCAAGAACAAAAAAAGGGATGTATACTCTGCTAGTATAAGGAATAAAAACAATCTTGCTGCACCAATACAGCTCGCCTCCACCGATTGAGATATTACCTATTTTCTTGGCTAATGTAAACGTTTTTTACATTAAACTATATTCCCATTGCAATAGACGAGGCTGAGGCAAAGTCTGCTATTGAGAGTTCTTGCTTGACCATCAAACCTCTTTATATATCACAACTAGCTGACCAAAAAAAGTAGCAGACGTTGTTCTGCTACTTTTTTTGTGATTTTAGTAAAAAAAAATTAGGGTGAGTCATCCTTGTCACTTAGGGACATGAAAAATAGATGTTGGCCGATTCTCAGACCTACTCAATATGCTCACGAAATTTCATGATAATCAGTCAAGCCGTTTCGGAGCAGTACGGTAACGAACATTGACACAGGAATTTTATATATAAAAAGATATAGACACAATAAAATATGATAATGACGTACGTTTTTTTTAAAAAAAAATCAACGTTTTCCTTGTGAGGCACAAATGCAGCCTACGATGTGTATACTTTCACTGAACACCTATCCAGAGAAGTTCTTGTGGACACAGGCTTTTGTGATTATTTTTCAGTTTCAGGGAAATGGATCCAGTCTAAATATATGATGCTTATAGATGGCTCGGAAAACGAATCTATCTTAGACGGTGCAATAACAGCGATGCCAGAGGATTAAAATATTCGACGGTTGTGAGTTAGCAGTGCTCGACATAGAGGGTAACGGAATCGTACAGTTTTCTTAGACAACAGTATCTCTTGGATATAACGGACACTCTAAATTGAAGGGTAAACCAATACACGACATGCATCTTGCTCAAGTGAGGGGTCGCTAAGACGCGAGGGGTTTATTCATCTGCAAGCAACAAATACATTTGACATAACGGGTCGTGCAGTCGCGGCAAGGCACTTAGCGGTCACGTCAAGTTGAGGGGTCGCACAGACGCGAGGGATTTAGTCACCTAGAAGCGAATTTAATATAACGGGTCGCGCAAACGCGGCGGGTCAATCGAACGTGAATGGTTACGGCTCAGGTATGTCTAATCACTGACTCAACAGGGCGTGTTGTGTCAAACACAAATGGATCGAACACGCACAGGGTGGATAGTCACTGATTGGCCAGAAGCAACGGATACATCTAACGTAGTGGTTGGCAGACTTGTAAGAAAAGTGAGCAATTACGTAAAGATTAATCGCATGTATAGAATCAAAGCTTTAAGTCCAACGCATACAAGATTAAGGATGTTTGAGAATATCGAAATCTTGGTACCGACTGATATATGTAATTTACAGATTAACTTAGAAACAATGCACAGCTGTAGTAAAAAGTGTAATAGTAAATTGTGTATATTTATGCGTTGTCGGTAGAAACATGATCAAAGTAAATAGTTGCGTTTCACCGATAGCGTGTTCTATTGACGCTCTTAATCTTTATTCAATACATTTATTCAGACGTCAAGATTTAATTTTAAAAAAGAAGCCACCGGCCACAAGCAGAGATTACTCAACCGCTGTGGGTAACTCTGATGTGACTGATCACTTGCACACATGGAGTAGGACAAAGGTAGCGAATTGCTTTAGTCAGGTTTGAATGAGTTAAGTTCTCACGACTGGTTTAGGCGTAACAAGTCGCCAAACAGGTGCCCTGTTGTAATGAGATGTTGTCCAACATACTATAAGTCACGTTGTCAGGACTTGACACACAATCAGGCTTGCGTCGCAGTAACGGTCCTAGTATAATATTATGACTATTCACAAACACGAACAAATAATGTTTGTGGTGAAACAAGTTTAGCAGGGCTAAGATACACAAGTTAGAAAATCTCTGTCTGGCTGTTGTCTATTGTCTGTCTAAAATATTTTTTATTGTCTATTTAGTCGACGTGATGATGTGTATTAGTATCGCTTTTATTGCATTAGGTAATTTGGTTTAATATATAGATCTTTGTTTGTTTTTAATTTATTCTCTTATCAAAACATATTATAAAACCAAGCCCCCCGTCGCGTCTCTCTGTCTGCTCGCGATTCACTCGAAAAGTACTGAACGTATTTTTATTATATATAATAGGTAGACCAATTCTTGAGGAAGGTTTTAATGTATAGTAAGTTTATGTTTTGTACAAACCAAGGATATTACAACGATATTAGTCCGATAGGTCGGCAAAAAAACAAGCCGATCGGGAGCTTTCCTCGGAAAAGCTGCCAAAACCTTTTGAGTTTTAAAAAAACAATATATGGTGGGATTTTTCTTGATCTCAAAAAAAGTAAGTGGTGGTATATGTCTTTCTTTAAAGAAAAACCCACAGCAACCGTTTTTGTGTTAACTTAAAACAGTAAAATGTAGGGTTATTTTTAAATATATTTTTAACAATACAGTATTAACCCTTAATCAAATAAATCTGTTAAATACGTTATGCGTGTAATTTAGATCAAAATTTCCTTTTACACTATCAGAAAAAAATAACAACTAATGAGTTATCAAAAGTTAAAATCTCCGGGCGCAAAATTAAATATCGTTGTACCGTAGCAAAAACATGCGCGCTTACTGCATTAATAATCGAAGCGAAGCGAGGGCGGGCAGCTAGTTACTGAATAATTTGACCAACTCGTTACTCTAGGGCCTAGCGTACACGCCTAAAAATCGCGAGATTGTAGGTTCGATTCCCGAACGGCTTAAGCGAAATTAACTTTTAGATGCCTGCAGTTCCAGGTCTGGGAGTTTGTTGATATTTTTTCTGATATGTATATAAATATTATTAGAATCGTTGACTAATACCCGTGATACAAGCATACAATTTGCTCACTTTGTACTTAGATCACAAAACTTGTCCAGGGATGTTTATTATTATTCTCAATAAGTTGAGAAAGATCTCGTTGCAATGTAAAATGTTGGACAGTTATAAAATTTATGCCTTGTCACTGTAGACCATTTGACATTAAAAAAAATGTATGACGCAAAATTATTAAAAGATTAGTGTTACAGACATGGAACCACACATTATGCCAGACGGGAAGTGCTCCCTTTTGATGAATCTGAGTCCAGAAATCTACTCTGACACAAAAAAAATGATAGTGTACACGTCTAAGCCAGGCTAGTAACAGTTTTACTAGTAGAGTCTGTTTATATACTGGACACAAGCAGTTGAAATATCTTGTCACTGATAGGATGTGAGTGGAAGTTATGCATATAGTTATGCTAACTAAATCGGCTTTGCGTATAGTTTTTTTTAGAAAGTACCTTAAAATCCCAGAAGTTTGAAGCTAAAGTAGCGGTCTACATTTAAAATAACATCGTGTTTAAACTAGTGTCGGAGTGATGACGTGACTGTGATAGATGTTCCCTTAATCAATGTCAATGTTAAAATCTACCGATCGGATTTAGATGAAATTTCACAGAATTTTACTGTAAACAGCTTCAATTTCAAAAAAAAAGGTTTTAGTGATCGTGTGAAGCCGCGATTGGAAGCTAATATAAGATAAATCGAAACTTGATTTAACTTTAAGTATAGATGGTGCTAAAGAGCGTCTGCATACGGTGTTAGTCAGAATCGGCGAATAACAACCAAATACTTAACGTTAAAATTAAATAGGTTTATTTACCTTTAACTGTGGAGCCTTAACAAAGCTCCTTAGTGTGGTACCGGTTGGCTAAAAAGTAACATGACGTTAATTAACATCAAGTATTGACTAAGGTGTATTGGATGAAAGTCAAAGAGCTATTTTAAAAATCATTTCAAGTGTGGTTATCTTCAAATTGACAGGGAACGTTATGGAAAACTACTAGATAATAAAAGTAGAAAAAAAAACAATCGGAATAATTGTTTTGATGCAGGAGGTTTCTAGAATTTGTTCAAGTTCGTCTTCTAGCACTTATTCTGAATCTGAATCAGGTCATTTGTGAATTTTTGTTGAGAATTTTCATAATTTAAAAAAAAGTCATATCAAAAGTGAATAAAAGTTGTGATGTCAACAACTATAGACACATGACTTGTGATTATTAAGTATTGAATATCGAAGGAAATATGCACTGGAAGACTTTAGCAAGATGCTCGATGACCTCGATAGAGTTTCGCAACAGGTGGGTCTTAGGATGAACTTGGACAAGACGAGTCATGTTCAACGTTCAAGTAGCACCTATACCAGTTCACGTTGGGAACTCAATTCTTGAAGTTGTTGATCAGTATGTATACTTAGGTCAAACTATTCAGTTAGGTAGATCCAACTTCAAGAAAGAGATCGACCGCCAAATCCGACTCGGGTGGCCAGCGCTCGGGAAGTTAAAGGGTATCTTCTTGTCCACATTAGCGCAGAGCGAAGTCGAAGGCGAAAGTCTTCGACCAGTGTGTGTTACCGATGATGACATACGAAACTGAGACTTGGCCTCTAAATGTGGCCTCTTAAATAAGCTCAAAGTCACTCAGCGTGCTAGGAGGATAGCTATACTCGGTGTTTCTCTGCGAAATATGGTCCATAATTCGGTGATCCGCAAGAGAACGATAGTAACCGACATAGTCCAGAAAGTCAGCAAGCTGAAGTGGCAATGGGCAGGCCACATCGCTCGCAGAACCGACAACCACTAGGGAAGAAATGTTCTCGAGTGGCGGCCCCGCACCGGAGGATGTAGTTTTGGACGACCTCCCACCCAGTGGACGTCTTCCGGTTGTTGATGATGATGGTGATGATGATTATTGAAGGAAATACAGTTCTATATAGTTATCCCACTATCATAACATCCACGGTTGTTATTATAGTATTCCAGTTTAGATAGATAAAGTTTATATACGTGGCAGCCTTAAATAAAGGCAAATGAAAGAAAGGGTTTGAACTGCACTAACCATACATTTGCTAAGTTTATTTCACATACCTACCAGCAGGTACCACTGACTGTTTCGCATTAAGTTTTAACAACAACAAAATATGTTGGTAAACATATAATATTAGTTGTGGCCACTGTTGTGATCACTGGCATTTATAAATTTGCCATCCTGGTAGTTGTTGTGAAATCAGAAGGCGATGTCTACATTTTTCAATACTGACCATACATTTTACGTTATAATTGGTTGTAAGTTGCTGTTAAAAATCAGATGATTAGGTTTTCGAGAAAAATGTGTTTCAGTTTATTTTAAAAATAATACTATTCTTACATAGATAGCTGTGTGCTGAAATGTTGTTAAATGCAATATAGCATGTAAGTTCCTAAAATGGAAAACTTTTATTGGCTCTGTAAAATTGTATCGGTAATTTTGCACATCTTATGTATGTAGTATGGACAAAGTAAAGAAAGAAAAATTGTTATAATATTTTCATGTTTGGTTAACATGTTTTATGTATTTTACGTTCTCTTGAGGGATCATTGTAGATGTAACATAATTTTTGTATTCAAAATGTATAATTATTTGGAAATCGCTAAGATACTATTGAAATTTTGTTTTGTTTTTAGCAGTTGAAACCTCATCCATGCTTTTTATATTGAACCTCAATTTAGTTCTCATGGATTATTAGATTATAATTAAATAAATATTTGTTAGATAAACTTTAGTCACGAGTGTTCAAACTTAAAAGAAAATGAGATGACTAATGTTCATTTAGTGTGTGATGATATCAAGAAATATTCATTGTAAATGTAAAACATTACAACGTTAATTAACATCTACTTTAAATCTAAAAATAAGGTATCGAAGAACGATCTAAATACATAAATAATGCGAGGGGTTCTAACATTGCATAGTTTCATTTATATATAGATGTAATAGTTATAGACTGTAAAAATGAGCTCTTTAGTAAAGATGCTATCAGAGTGCATAATGAAATTCCTCGCTATGCACAATGTTATGTCTTTTGTCAAGGTAGTAGGTATTTTTTTAGAGACTGCTGTAAACTAGTACATACTATTTGGAAGGGCTTTACTTCTACTTTGACGCTGCAGTTAGTAATATAATTTTGTTTTTGTTAAATCTTGGATAAAGTTAGATTCAGATTAATAAATCTCGTTTTGTACTGAAAAGCCAAACAATGCAACATGTGACTTTTTACAAATGATTTTGTAGGAACTGTTTAAATCTTGAGTTATCCTTTAAATCTAATGTATAATAATGAAAATCTGTTTTTTTTTTTTAAATGTTATAGTAGTTATCGATGCACTGGAAAATATTAGTTCATATAATGTTTAAAATATGTATCAATTAAATTAGTCGAAATTGTAGCTAATGACATTAAATGTCAATTATTTAATTTAGTGCAAGTAGTAACTATTTTCCTGGGACAGGAAATATATCAGGCAAGGCCGACTGTTAGAAACATGAATTCACATAATGGCAACACCGTTGTCATTACGAGTTGATACCTATAAATATAAGTGATCCATATCGGAGGCGGCCATTACGTGTTGGATAGTGAAACAAGAAGGGCCTTACAGATTGCGGCCTTAGGACTAAGGGCCTAATATTTGTGTAATGTGTAAGCCAGTGTCTTATTAAGTGTGCTAAGGTAAGCCTAAAATGTTGAGTTGTGACTTGTGATAATGTGAGTTAAATATATGTTTTAGATCATAAACATGTTTAATTTTCTGAGTCTTTAACAATATTGATTTAGACTAGTAGTCGCCCGTTGGTTGAAATTCGACCATAGTAAATTTTAATATCTTGTTGATAAAAACGCCATCTTCATTTCTCAAGACAAACTACTTTGTTTCCAAAATTTTTTGGTGTGCCATCTGCGATCTTTTATCATTATCATCAATATGTTTGTTTATGTGTGTCAAATGCATAGTAGTGTGGCTATGTTTTATTTATTGATTTAATGTACTTTATAAGCATGATTATTGAAAGATATTGGCGTTCTGCACTTCTCCTACACATAAACTATAAGTGTGCCAAATATTTTGTTCCTGCGTCCGCGCAATTTTCGTACAAAAGAGGTCCAAATTTTTGGCATCACGTATTAATATATAGATTAATACCGTTGATTAACACCGACGACACAATATCTTTCTTAGTTCAATGTCTTCTTTAGGGTTAGATTCAATTTGTGTTACGCAGGGATTTTGATTTGTTATTTTATTATGTTACTAGCTGTTACCCGCGGCTTCGCCCGCGTAGTCTACTAATTTGATATTTAGCTCTCCAACACTGCTCGTTAAAATTTTAAGATAAAATGTAGCCTAGGTATATCGCTATCCAAAGTTTCATATATTTTTTTAAAATGTTAAAATCAATTTAGCAGTTTTGCCGTCAAAACTGAACATACACTTTCTCTTATCTAATTTCACCACAGATAAATAGTAGGAATACGTTATTGTGTTTACAGTTTTATCTGCACTTCGGCAAATCCTGTGAAATTAAACTGTACCTATAGCAAGTTATGGAAACCTCTAACAGATATTTTTTCGAAATTTTAGAAATATACATATTATCGTCTCTGAGGTCTAACCGTGCGTCTTCGGAATGACTTCTTGAAATCTTGGGTTTGATCTCCGGTCCGGGCAACAAAAAAACACAAATAGAAATTGTAAAGTTTCAATTTTCTACCTAATAGTAACGTTGCCACTTGCCCGGGATTAGATAAGTGCCCGGTTGGCTACAGGATTGTCATCTACCAAAATGGACTTAATGTCTTCGGCTAGTCGTGAGCGCTCTGGTTGTGCAGTTAGGCAGAACTTCGGGGATATCTTCAGAAACTCACATTTAGAAATTGTCATCTACCAAGTTGGATTTAATGTATTCAGCTAGTCGTGAACGCTCTGGTTGTACAGTTAGGCCGAACTAACCCTTCGGGGATATCTTCAGATACTTACATATTTAGAAATTGTAGCAACAAAATTAAACTCTTCAGCTTTTTAATATTAGTTTGAACAGATTCTGAGATAATGCTTGCACAGAAAAATGTCCTAGCATAATGATGTGTCTACCCACTCTAAACGACGTCATTTGAAAACAATTATTGCTTTTGCGCATATTGCTTAAAAATCTTCGCGATTCATTAGAATTGCACAATAAAGGAGACTTTAGCAGCTCAGCTGGTTCACCAAGGTAAGTAATAATACCTTACCATTAGCACAACTCTGCGTTTGATCTTTGAATTTAAAGGGATCACAATGCCAATTAAAATCAAAGGAGTATTTTTATACTGTAACGTGTGGTCATAATAGAATCCTGCATTAACAAAAACATTCCTATTAAACCTTCTGAAAATGATTCTACTTTGAACTTGACGCTGAGCGCTAGCTGATCTTCTCCCTTGCGTCTGTGTAAATATCTCTAAGTCCCTCAAAGATACTTAACGGTCAGCCTATTCCGCAAGTCTGTTGAGTCTGTGTATGGAGTGACTATTGTCGAATGCTAATAAGTGATCATAATCCACAAAAACACTATTCTTGCCATTATTTTTTTAGAGTTTCCCTCGTTTTTACCCAGGATTTTATCATCAGATAAATTTCATCATCAAATATACCCTTTCAAACAAAAAAACGATTTTCCAAACGAATATTCATCACCCCTTTTTACCCATTCTCCCTCATTTTTAGTGATAAAAAGTAGCCCATGTTCTTTCGTTCATCATAAAGTGTCTAAATACAAAGTTTTACTGTAACAGCGTTAAAAATGACGAATATACATATGAACAGTCACCCCCTCTTTTTACTCATTCTCCCCCATTTTTTACTATAAAAAGTAGCCTATGTTCTTTCATTTATCATAAAGTGTCTCAATAAAAAGTTTCACTGTTACAGCTTTAAAAATGACGAATTTCCATATGAACATTCATCCCCTCTTTTTACTTATTCTCCCCTATTTTTTGCAATAAAAAGTAGCCTATGTTGTTCCTTAGGATCTATTCTATTTCTGTACCAAATTTCATCAAAATCGGTTCACTGGTTTAGGCGTGAAAGCGTAACAGACAGACAGACAGACAGACAGAGTTACTTTCGCATTTATAATGTTAGCAGGGATTTTTAACCAATTATGTTAGTATGTGGTTGATTGTTATGGACTTATCATAAAAATTACTGTTAAATATTTTTCCTACGCAAATTTTACCACCCCTGTTCACCACCATAGGGGTTGATTTTAAAAAAACGCTTAGATATGTATCTCATAATTTGTATTGCAAAGCATTATTTCAGTGTTACGCAAAATATTTCAATAGAATTAAATTTTCCAGGCAAACTTAGCCACCTCTTTTAACCCCCAATGTGGGTGAATTTCGAAAAACTCTGATATACGTTTTTCATCATTTGTATTAAAAAGCATTAATTTAAAGTTTCATGCAAAAATGTGCAATGAGAATATTTTTCTCATACAAACTTTTCCACTCCTTTAACCTTTGGGGGTTCCAATGGGGGTGAATTCCGAAAAACCCTGAAATACGTGTTTCGTCATTTGTTCTAAAAAGCATTAATTCAAAGTTTCATGCAAAAATGTGCAATGAAAATATTTTTCTCATACAAACTTTGCCATTCCTTTAACCCCCAATGGGGGTGAATTTCAAAAAACCCTGAAATACGTATTTAATCATTTGTTCTAAAAATCATTAATTCAAAGTTTCATGCAGCATTGTGCATTAAAAATATTTTTCTCATACAAACTTTGCCACCCCCTTTAACTCCCAATGGGGGTGAATTTAAAAAACCCTGAATTACATGTTTCGTCATTTGTACTAAAAAGCATTAATTTAAAGTTTCATGCAAAAATGTGCAATAAAAATATTTTTCTCATACAAACTTTGCCACCCCCTTTAACCCCCAATGGGAGTGAATTTCAAAAAACCCTGAAATACGTGTTTCATCATTTGTACTAAAAAGCATTAATTCAAAGTTTAATGCCAAAATGTGCAATAAAAATATTTTTCTCATACTAACTCACCCCTTTTAACCCTTTTAAGGGTTGAATTTCCAAAAAATAATATACCTATGTCCTTCTCATGAATGCATACTATCTACATACCGAATTTCGGCAAAATTGGTTGGGTGGTTTAGGCGTGAAAAGGTAACAGACAGACAGACAGACAGACAGAGTTACTTTCGCATTTATAATATTAGTGTGGATTATTTCCAGATCAGATCACTCGGATATTGTCCGAGGGCAGTGTCAAAAGTGTCCGAAACCGGTGTGTTTGTATGAAAAGGGTAATTTATGTGAAAGAAGCCAGACAGGTTTGTGAGGACCGTAAGGTTTGGCACGCAACACTCGTAACCTCTATCCCTATCTCGTAAGGACTTGGCGTGAAGATATGTAGGTATGTATTTTATTATAGTTTAAATATAGACTACTTACATTTTTCACTAAAAAAACTTTGTTTTCGGTGGCTTTGATTAATATACTTAATAAAAAATTCTAAACACACGTACTTAAAGTTACAAGGCACTCGAGGTACAACTGAACGTGTATTTCGTTCAGTGGAATATGATTGCGAAAGATCTTTGCCTCCTGATACTTAAAAATAAGTTTTGCGTAACTCACATAATGAACTTAAAAACTGGATAAATTCGACAGAGAGATATGAACGGTTCTGAACAAGGTCGTATCTGCCAGAGGGCAACTTAAATATTCTTATATAGGGTGTCCCTTTTGAAGCCTTGGTGATTTAGGCCTAAAAGAGGGGCCTTATTATTAAAAGGATATTTTTCTGTCTGCGGAACTATTTTGATTAAAAAAAATAAGTATTAATAAATTTAAATGACAATGCATTGTGAATGTATGTTAAAACAACATTTTTGTTTCATTTTTGAACTAAAAAGTGGATTACGTTAGTAAAAACAGGCAAAAAAGCACTAAAGAAGTATTATTATATTATTTGTAAAATCCCTAATTTTTATATAAAAATAAAGATAATAGAAAGGCTAGCGCCTATCTCTCTCGCCTCTGTGGTCTAGCGGTTCAGTTGTTGGACTTGACTGCTTGAGGTCCCGGGTCGGCAACAAAAAGAAAATTGGATTTTTCTAATTTTCTAATAAGAAAAAACGTTGCTCGGGATTGGAAATGTGCCCGGTTGGCGATATACTTGTCACCTATCACATTGTGGGACTTAGTGTCTTCGACTAGTCGTGGGTACCCTGGTTGTGCCTCTGCCTACCTCTATGGGGATATAGGCGTGAAGATACTTTTTTTAGATAAAAAAATTTAATGGAAATTATAAGTACATGAAAAATGCTTTATTTAATTTTTGTTTTCACCTTAAACACTACGAAAGCTAATATCGAATATCACTAATACAGACTAGACATTTTTAGGTTGAAAGACTTTGTAAATGGATTTTTTAACTATACTATTGCCTCTGTGGTCTAGCGATCCAGCGTTGAACTTGACTTTTTGAGGTTCCGAGTTCGGATCGGATCGGGCAACAAAAAAAGAACATGTTGGCGATGGTTTACCATCCATCAAATTGTGGGACTAAGTGTCTTCGGCTTGTCGTGGATGTCCTGGTAGTGCTTCTATCTAGCTCTTCGAAGATCTACCAATCAATAATAATACGTAACACATATATGAAATTCTAGTTTTGATACAGCTTTTATTTAGATTTAGCTTTTTTAGCAGCTTTGATATAGTCGTATCTAAACTAGATTTTCATTGTTTTAATTAGATGAACAGTAACAGAAGAAACCCAATAATAGCTCTACACTTCCAATGTAACTTTAAAGTATCCATTAACACTTCTCTCTATTAGTTTGTTTGAGATAAAGAATCTCTGGAACGGCCGCATAGATTTTGAAGCGCTTATATTAGTGGATGTGCCCAGTCATAGGGGTGTGATACTATGAAAGGTACTGTGTAACTTGAAAATGAAGTTTTTCGCGGCAGCACGCATATTTTCTATGCGTAAGTTCACATTACACACTTTTGAAAATTTCTCACATCCTGTGTAAAACTTGTAACGTTTCGTTAAAGAATTCAACGAGTCGTTTTTTTAGTTTACACGTTACAAACTAGGTATGTTACGGAATTATGACTCCGGTTCCGATTAGTCAAAATAATTTATTTAAAACAAAAAATATTTACAATTATTATTGTTATCCGTGATGCCAAAACTTTGTACCTCTTTTTACGAAAATTGCGCTGACGGAGAACCATGAAATTTGGCACACTTGTAGTTTATGTGTAGAAGAAGTGCATACATTTAATATTTTTCAATAATAATGCTTATAAAGTTTATTAAATCAATAAATAAAACATTACCCACACTAATATGCATTTGAAACACACAAATGTATTGATGGTGACGATTATAAACACGGATGGCGCACTAACTATTCAGGAAACAAAATAGTTGGTCTTAAGAAATGAAGATGGCGTTCTTATTAACTTATGGTCGAATTTCGACCGATAGGCGACCACTAGTTATCAAAAATTAATATGTGTCACGCATAGATTAGTTTCTAAGGTCCATGCATTGACCACTGGTTCATGGCAGCATTTGAAACAAATGACATTTCTTGATAAAGGTATAAAGCAAAACTAAACTGAATTACTAGAATTGGTAAGTTACTTTTTAACCCCCGACTCAAAAAGAGAGGTGTTATAAGTTGAAAGAGTCTGTGCGTTCTTAAACATGTTTGATGAAAATCGGTTGAGCTGTTTAGAAGTTGTGGGGGGTGAAAGTGGAGAGATTAACCGAATGTCTGCAAATATATTGGGATATTTTTACTTTTTATAGAGAAATTAAGTTCTTCTATCGGGGTATTTTTTAATTATTTTTTTATAGCTACAGTTTTCATGCTACCTTGTTTCAAATCTTTGTACACGACCCCTGGTCACATCCCTATGCATAAACTATGCCTATAAACGCAAAAAAGCCGATAATCATTTCTAACCGGAGATGGATGTTAGACGTACGTAATTTTTTTTTGTTAGTATTTCTTGTTTTTTGATCTATTAGATTTATGTTAACTTTACCCACTCAAAGAAAAAATAAGTAGAGTCCGACCGAAACGGATTTTCTGACCGAAACCGAAACTGAAACCGAAAGTGCCTTCAGTTTCGGCCGAAAACAAAGGTAGGCGAATGCGCTTGACAACTTTTGAAACAGTTTTAGTTTCAGCAAAAGTTTCGGTCAATTTTTACCGAAACCGAAACTGACCGAAACCGAACGTTCGGTCGGACACTAAAAATAAGTTTTCGTCTAGGCATTTGTTATGAAAATAGATTTGATTTGTTTTTACTCAGCCTATATCGATTTAACTTATTTTTCTGTGGTGTGCTGGTATCACCCTTGTGATAATGGCCCATAGACCTATGCTTAAACCCGGCACTACTTCTTTCATTCACAGAGGAACGATATGAAGTTATACCTATTTTCTATATGTGGAGAAATGTTGATGCTAGATCCACACGTTTTCTGCTTGCCATAAACTACAAACCTATACAAAAGCTTGTAGTCCGGACTCCTTCGCAGAATAGACCATCTGCCTTCCTGCCAGACAGCTCGTAAAAGGCGAGCATAGGCTTACCTCAGGGACGGTAAGCACGACCGTGACATCTGACTAGGCGGTAGAGTTTCGCAGCGACTCACCCGGATTGGTACCTACGCCTTACCTATTCCTGCCCCCAAAACGTCATGACGTGTTCCGGTTTAGAGGGAAAGGTAGCCGGTAAACTTATTTTTGCTCCAGGCCTGACATCCCGGCCTCAGGTTGGCAACGCACCAGTAGCGCCTTTTGATGTCTTTAGGCGGCGTGTATTTCTTACCATCAGGAAATCAATAATAATAATAATGTCTTTATTTGCGCTTAATAGGAGTACATTAGATCTTCTTATTTTAACAATATTCCTTCCTATTTCACCAAAACAATCCTTGGTATGCAAATGTATACATTAACTAAATCTTGTAACATCGTATCTCATGTATTTTAACGACTCTCATGCGTATTGAATATAATACTTGTTTTGATAATTATTATGAGATAAATGTCAAAATTGAAAATTAATTTTATTGTTACAATTGATTCATAGCTAAATTGTACAGTCAAATTATAAACACAACGAAAATTAATAATCATAAAAAAATAATAATTAAAAAAAATAAAAGATATTAGTGATTAAATAAAATTGAAAAGATTTTATATTATACAATATGTCAAAAATGAAAAATTTAAAACTGTCCAGTAAAATGTGCAAATTAAAAATAACATATCGTCAAACAAAACAAAATTTTCAATACAAAAAATAAAAACAAACATGTCCCTTAATCTTATGTCTTATTTATAATAAAATAATTCACTTACGTCGTAGAAACATCGTTCCAAAAGCCATGCCGATAGTTCCTTCTTAAATCTATTCATATGTAAGTCTTTAATACTGTCAGGTATGCTATTATAATTTTTTATGGCCATGAAGTGTACATTTTTTTTATACAGCTGGACTTTACATGTCGGTATAAATCTTTTACGAGCATGTCTTGTGGATCTATGTTTATCGTCTATGTTTAACTTAAAAAGATGTGGGTATTTTTTAACAAAAATTGAAATCTCTCGAATATTCATGCAAGGCAAATGGAGTAAATTTTTTTTTTAATAAAGGCTTACAACTATCAAATGGTTTGGCGTAGCAAATAGCTCTTAAACATTTCTTTTGTATTTTAAAGGCCCTGTGCATTTCTACAGAATTGCCCCTTATAATAAGACCATAAGAGAGGACTGAAGAAACATAACCGTGGTAAGCATTGATTGCCACTTCTTTTGACACTATTTGTCTTAAACGTCTTAATGCGTAAATAAATTTATCTAATTTAGAACAAATTGTTTCAACATGGGCTTTCCAATTACAATAGCGGTCATACATTATTCCTAGAAACTTTATTATGTCAACTTCTACTATTTTAGTTTTATATTTTATTTGCATTGGTATTTTTTTTTATATTAATGTTAGTAAACTGAACTATTTTAGTTTTATCAATATTAATGTTCAAATTATTATTATTTAACCACTGAATAATTTTATCTAGAGCAGTTTTAATCTGTTCTTATTAGTAATTTACATTTTCGCATTTAATAAGGACTGTTGTATCGTCAGCATATAATATACATGTATTTTCTACTACTTCTGGAAGGTCATTTATATATATGAGAAATAACAGAGGCCCTAGTAAAATACCTTGTAGCACACCAAATCCGTTTACACGATATTTTGAGCGATAACATGTTTTTAGTCCATTTACTATTTTTGTGATCTCTGTACACTGCTTCTTGTCAGTCAGATAGCTTTTAATCCATCTTCACGCGTTTCCTCTAATACCATACTTTTCCAATTTGTTAAGCAAGATTGAATGCTCAACAAAATCGAATGCCCTATTCATATCAAGGAATAAGGCAGCTATTGGCTTTCTATCATTAAGAGAGTCAGCGATGACTTTTGTTAAATGATAACACGCAAGTGTGGTGGAGCTATTTCTACGAAAACCGAATTGCTGCTTAGATGTTATTTCGGTTTTCTTTAAATAATTGTCAAGTCTATTTAGCATAGCTTTTTCAAAAATATTTGCTATCACTGGTATAAGTGTTACTGGGCGGTAATTATCAATGTCGCTTGTGTCAGTTTTCTAAAACAGCGGTTTGATCAATGATAACTTAAGCTTATCAGGAAATATGCCCTGATCGAACGACAAATTTAAAATATGTGCAAGAGGCTCACATATTAATTTATTACATTTTTTAACTATGTCTGTAAGTATACCATCATAACCGACAGATTTTGGGTTTTTTAATGATTTAATTAAATTATGTATTTCAATAGCATTACACGGGTAAAGAAAAATTGTATTATTATTGTTATTAATGTTACATATTTCACCATAATTATTGTTAAAATTTAAATATCTTATATTTTTTAATGTGAGGTCTACAAAATGATTGTTAAAAAGTTCTGAAATAATGTTAGAGTCAGTAATAAGAGAATTTTTAAATTTTATATCTTTTATTTCTCTACATTTATACATATCGCCGATATTGTCCTTTATAACATTCCACGCAGCTTTACATTTATTTTCATTTCGTATTATAATCAGAATCAGAATCAGAATCAGAATATTCTTTATTCACATGAACCATACAAGTGGTATTTGTGCGCGTCGACATTTTTTTAAACTACCACCGGATCGGAATCGC